>VKOC01003505.1:0-58173 GCA_009364415.1 Spea multiplicata
AAAACAAGGTGAAAACTGCAAGAAACAATTTGACTCAAATTGGTATATGCTGTTTTCACTTTTTCAAAAATTATTTTTTTTAACAAATCTATGATGCCTCCTTTGATGTTTTATCAAGTGCATTTGTCACATTAAAAAAATCTCAAGCAATCATCTAAAAAGCACCAGTGCATACTTTT
Organism: Spea multiplicata; assembly: GCA_009364415.1. NCBI lineage: Eukaryota > Metazoa > Chordata > Amphibia > Anura > Pelobatidae > Spea > Spea multiplicata. The sequence goes on from VKOC01003505.1 coordinate 180, forward strand.
AATTACCATTAATTAATCCCATTAATTAACTCTGTCCCAAGTTTCCCATAGGCATCTTTGTCACTAAATAGCTTCCCATAGTCCCATGTTTAGTGACAAAGATGCCTATGAGAAACTGGGGACAGAATTTGCCGTTGCCCCCCTCCCACTGCCAAGCATGCCCCCAGTTACTTCAGCTTACCTGACCGAAGACCCCAATGTACACTCTGTTGGATTCCCGCTGTCATCTGTGCGATGCAGACAACCCCGCTGCTGCTGCCGGCGGCTCCACCCACCCTCCTCACTAAACGGGGCTGGCACCGCCCACAAAGGTCATTGAGCAGCGCTGGTGCCGCCCACGAAAGTTATTGAGCGGCGCCGGCTGACTCACTTCTATTTCAAATCGACAGGGGTGGCATTTTAAGCTGTCACCGTTGATCCAAAATAGAATTGAGTCAGCTGGCCAGCGCTACTCAGTGACCTTCGTGGGCAGTCCCGTTCAGTGAGGAGGGTGGGTGGAGCCACGGCAGCAGTGGGGTTGTCTGCATCGCACAGACGTCCGCTACATGATAGTAGGATTATCAGTGTTATGGCTGATCTGTGTATTTGTTATTTTCCTATTGATTCGACAGATGGGTTTGTGTAGTTAGTGCTCAGATAGAGCTAGGTTTTGGTTTGTAGTTTTGTTTGTTTAATTATTAACCTCTGTGTGGCATTAAAAATAAAAGCTGGTCACTTTTACACAAAAATGTTGTCCTCTGCAAATTAAATACCCTAGCCTATCTATATATAGTATATGTATACACAAAATAACAAAATACATTTATTGCTTCCACATTGGTAACCCACTTTGTTTCCTGAAAGGAAATACCGGTAGTTCTTTTTCATGCCTTCGGGCTTACAGGCAGCAATTTAAGATGTTATGTTAGTTGATGCTTAATAAAGCATTTTGTTGGTTACAAAATATGCCATAGCTCAAGCAGATATGTTACTTTTGCAGAAATTCAGATGAATGTGATGTGTCTAGTTTAGTCATCCTCTATTTCTGGCTATATTTTGATGACAACTTTTTGGGATACTTATATTTGTTTAAAGTAATCAATCTAGAGGGCTAGACCATGGCATAGAGGGCATAGACAAACCCTGATCACCAGGGAATAAATGAAATCAACACTATTAATTAAAATAAGTTATGTTTGGTATAGCTGACCACCTAAATGCATATGAATATTAAACCCTGTTTATCCGTGGAGACATTATAGAGGGAAACCAGAACCCTGTAGTAATCAAGAGCAGCTTAATCACTCCTTGCCACCAGAAGTGGGTTCTGTGGTTTGGCTGTGATCAGGCTCATGCAACACTACCACTTTATACCTTTTCCAAAATAAACATAACTATGATAGCGTACAGTAAATAGGATAGCCTAGGTCAAAGATAAGGCAAGGGATGTTCTATAGAATATGCTGGAAGACTGTGGAGAAGCCAGGTAGATTACTAATATTTCCCATGTATTTCCAACCTATAAACATTCTTTAGAAAATTAACAATAACAAGGATTGAGAGGGAGACATTAGTTTACTGTTTACTCTTGGTGGTACTTTAACTTCCTATGTAACCCAGCATACTGCTTGCTCTTTCAGATGTTTTATTGCATTGTCTGCTTACCTTTAAGTCAGCAGAAATAATTGCTCCTAAGTCCCTCTCTTTCGTTGAAATAGAACAGTGCCACCAATGCTATGTTCTGCCTTTTATACATCCCAAGTGCATTATTCTACATTTATCAATACTAAACCGCAGCTGCTACACTCTCGATCATTCTTCTAATTTATTTAAGTAATTCACCATTTGAGTTGTTCCGCCCGGGATGTCTACCCTGTTGCGAACCTTTGCATCATCTGCAAAAGGACATACCATACCAATAAAAACTTCTGCAAGATCACTAATAAAACTATTAAAAACTACAGGTCCCAATACTTATCCCTGAGGTACTCCAGTAGTTACAAGTCATTCCTCTGAATATACACCATTAACTACAACCTTCTGCCTCCTATCACTCAAACACTGCCTGAGAAAGAGCTTTGCCAAGCTCAGATTAGCCCATGACCCTAACGTAATGTCACGTCCGCCGTCACCTGAGAACACAAACTGCAGAGGTTCTTCAGCCCTGAAACACCTAACAAGGGGTTGAGACACAAGCTAAGAGGAAAGGGTCTGAGACGATCCCATCAGTAAGGAACCTCAGGTATAGGCAGGTAAAGTTCAGCCAAACGGCTAACAAATATTTAAACTGCATTTTTCCATCAGTGTTCCCAATTTCTAAGTGACCCCAAACTTTTGAACGGTAGTCTATAGATACGTGTGTGTGAATATATATATATATATATATATAGTATCTCACAAAAGTGAATACACCCCTGACATTTTTGTAAATATTTTATTATATCTTTTCATGTGACAGAAGGAGTGACACTCTGGTACAATGTAAAGTAGTGAGTGTATAGCCTGTGTAAATTTGCTCAACACACAGCCATTCATGTCTAAACCTTGACAACGAAAATGAGTTCATTTCCTAAGTGGAAATGTCTACATTGGGCCCAATTAGCCATTTCCTCTCCCCGGTGTCACGTGACAAATTTAGACTGTTATACAGGCTGTACACTCACTACTTTACATTGTAGCAGAGTGTCATTTCTTCAGTGTTGTCACAAATGACAAATGACAGTGTTGTCAAATGTGAGGGTTACGATTTTGTTGTTCCAATGACCACATGAGACGGGTTTTTAGTACATATATACTGTTCATTTACTGTAAGCACCATTTTACTTGGTGTACAGAACTACAAAATATAATAGTCGTACATTTTGAGTAAAGTAAGATATAGCTTAGTAAATAAAAACACAAATACGGTTCAAACCATATTGTTTCCAGATGGAGCCACATACATTTTCAACACAGCTATTTTTTTTATGGATTTAATAAAAACAAAAACACCCAGATCAGTGTTTTTAATTACTATGTGTGAATTTATTCATGAGGAAACAGGTTACGTCTTTCCAGGTGCCTTATATGATTGATATGTATATTTTATTTAAACTCAGCTCAAATTCTACGCTGTTGGATATAACTTGTGTTCATGGGTGTCTCAAATTACTCAAATGTCTTAATGGCAGAAGAAGCCATTGTTTATATAATTTATAACATATACAGCAAAGGTACAACTGCACAATTAATTAGCCCAGAAAACATAAATATATTATGTTTTCTGGGCTATCTTTAATTGGCCATATGGATGAAATATTGATTTACAAATATTTTTATGGGAGCTTACAATATATAATATGGGGCATGTTTGCAGAATTGCCATTACAATTATGATTCTGTATGCTGCATTATAATTATCCATGACATTGTCAACACAACTACACTATGTTTCATAGTCAGCACTAATGTAGAAATGTGGATGGTTACTGGCATGTTTTCCAATCATGAGGGAGGAGCTACTGGGTGCATCTATTGTATTTCACTGGCTTCAAATTTAACAAGTAATTTTCTTTTCTTTTTGCAGAAGTGGGTGCAAAGAATAACTTAACCCTTGGAGTGCCAGTTATGTACATGGCACATAGCTGGTCCTAAAAGGTTAGCTGCACCAACTAAGTAGTATATAAAATGTATCTGTATAGCATGCCCCCAACTGTCTCGATTTAGGTGGGACAGTCACGATTTTGGGTCTCTGTTCCGCTGTCCCGCCTATCCCTTCCTCTGTCCCACTTTGCAAATAATGCCGAGCGTGGGGATATGACGTCATCCCTGCGCTCTGCAGCAATAGCCGGCACATATTGATGAGGGAGCAGTAAAGTGAAGTGACAGACCTCACACTCCCACCTCAGGATACAGGCTGGAGGAAGAAGGATGGAGGAAGAAGTAAGAGATGGGGAGAAAGGGGTGTAATGGCAGTGTATGTATGTGTTTGTAAGCTTGTGTGTGGGCCGGTGTGTGTAAGAGCAGAATAGTTATTTGGTAGCTGGTGTGTAAGAGCAGTGTAAGTGTATATGTAACGGCAGTGTATATGTGTGTGTGAGGGCGGTGTACATGTATGTGTGTGTGTAAGGGCAGTGTATATGTGTGTATAAGGGCAGTGTACATGTATTCGTGTGTGTGTAAGGGCAGTGTACTTGTATATGTGTGTGTGTGTAGGGGAAGTGTCCGTGCATATGTTTGTGTGTGTGTAAGTGGAGTGTATGTGTGTGTAAGGGCAGTGTATGTGTATGTTTACAGGAAGGTGTGTGTGAGGGCAGTGTATGTGTATATGTGTGTTTATGGGCAGGTGTGTTTAAAGGCAGTGTGTAGGGGTCCTGGGAGGGAGGCTAACATTTTTAATTAAAAACAAATCTCTGCTGCAATGGACTACTCTTCCAATCATGCTCAGCCAGCATTATGGTAGACACCTAGCTGGCGAGAATCATAAGAATTTTTAGTTCACAGCTAACATCTACATCTTTACTGTTGCTGCATTTCCCATGACCTCAGCCAGCATCATGGAAGTAGTATGTCTGGCTGTGCCTGCAGATGAGCTATTTTTCTTTCTACTCATGAAGATTGAGTGCTGTTGCCTGAGTGCTTTATAGGATCATCCCTGAAGGACATCAACACGTCAGACAGGGATCTAAAGATTCCTGGTTTCCTGTGATACCAGCATGTAAAAACCATGATCTCTGCTTGGGGACGGATCTAAACCCATGAGGGACAGTCACACTAACACACACACTTCCAGACACTCACACTAGACACTAACACACATGCACACTCACTAATACACAAACCAAGACACACTATTGTTCTCAGACATTCACTAACACACACAGACACTCACATTAACACAACTAGACATTCAACGCTAACACACACAGGCACACACATACAATACACACTATACACACTACCACACAGTGATACTCCCATGCATGGGTTTGTCGGTTTGTTTGTGAACTAAAAAGCCACATTGGGCAAGTATGCATTTTTCAAATTGGAATTTTGATACATATCCTATTTGGAACATCTTTGAAGCTATGTCACTGTCAAATAACAATTATGTGCTCAGTAATGTCTACTGAGTACAGTGTTGGATTGTTGTGGGGCTAGGGTTACCAAATGTCCCAGACTGCCCCGTGTTGGGACTTTAAGTCCCGGGAAGCCTCAATCAGGGACAATGCATTGTCTCGGAATCAGTGGCCTCCCCAATTGAAACACCGCCTGTATGTGACTGATATGTAACCATTTTGTTAAGCTTAGAACGTATTAGTGGATACTGTGCAAAATCATATAGTGTAATGTTTTGTGTTATATGGATAGAGTTATACCAGTAGAGATCTGCTTGGTTTAATTGTGGTATCTGGTAAAAGGAATTGAGCCTGATTCAAAGAGAGAGGCCATTGTTATGCCAGCTGGGAGAGCTGATGAACTGAGGAGTGGTTTCTCTCTTAAAAGCCGTTTTGATGGAAACTTGTGACTTGTTAGAAGGTGAATGTTTGGAGCTGTTTTGTACTAAACAAGTGCTCAAGCAAAGACTGTTATCCTGTGCTGCTTATAACTGCTATATTATTTATAATTGTTATAGCAATTATATATATTAATACTGTTATTGAATTTTTCTGTCCAATTTTGGTGTGTAATTTACTTTTAATAAAATTGTTAACACACCAAAGTTGGACTAAAAATATAATTGATAACAGCAATCACACTCCTATCATGCCTAGGCAGCCAGTACATGCTGGAATCTGGGCATGATAGAAATGTGATTACAGCCTCCGTATGCCACGCTACCAAGATGGCATAGTCAGGGTGTTTATGGGACAAAGATGGCACAGGCTGGACTGTTTGGGGACAAAAAGTCCTGTGTGTGTTATCTGGGTGCTGGCCAGGTTCTATGTGTGCAGTGTGGACGCCAGGGCTGTCTTTGGGGTGATCTATGATCCAGTGATCTATGCTCATAATTTAGGGGGTTTTATCTATACCTTTAATGCTGAGTTTTTATGTGAATTCCAATTGATCTGTACCTGCAAAGCTGGGTTTGTGTGTTGATCTATATCTGCTATGCTATGTTTCCATACATTATTTATGTATACCTGCAAATACAGGGTTTGCATGTCTTATTCAGTTAGTCAATACATGCAATGCTGTTTCCATGTGTTGTTTATTTGATCTATACCCTCAGTGCTGAGTTTACGTGAGTTCCAGTGATTTGATATTTTTTTTGGGGGGCGGGAGCGAAAGGAGTGATTGCATGCTATGGAGCGGGGAGCGGGACCCAAGGAAATGCTTTTATATATTACAATTTTTTTATATAAAATGTATTGGCAGCAGGGTCAAATATTTACATAAATTGGCAGCAGGGTCTAATATTTATATATACTGGCAGCAGGGGCTAGTATTTGTATTTATTGGCAGCAGGGGCTGATATTTACTTTACCTGTTATTTTAAAATCATAAAAAGCCCTGGAGGAAGTGCCGGCAACAGCAGAGGCTGCAGGAGAGGAGGATCCAGGTCCCCTGCAGCGCTGCGAGAGATCTGGATCTTAGTCTTGTAGTCAGACCTCTGTTTGAGGTCTGATTAGAAAATGACCTTGAATATAAGACGAGGGATATTTTTCAGAGCATTTGCTCTGAAAAAATTTCATCTTATAATTGAGCAAATACGGTGTGTATATAAATATATATACACCTGTGTGTTATCTCATGCGCTTCATAGTGTGTCCCTGAAAGGCAGAAATAAAATGTGGTCACCCTATTTAGGCCTAAACGGCCACATTTGGGAAGTGTGCTTTTTTATAATTGGAATTTTGACATGTGTTCATCCTGCTCTCATTTGTTATTTGGGACATTGTTGAAGCTGGTCAAATCAATTTTCCCCATCAAGTCATATATTTTTGAAAACAGATTTACATAGGCTGCACACCAGATGCATACAAGGATCTATTTCCAATTTTATCTGCATACTATTCACAATTTCTATTGATTTTGTTTTGCATTGAGCACAATTCCCCAAGACATCTAAGAAGTTTACAAAAACATTGTCATGAGTGCCAAATCCCTAGTAAACAGTTTTGCAAATTATCCTTCAGAGAATGAGGCAAAAATATTCTTTCCCTATACACCTGTCCTTGAGGAACAATAATGTATGTAATAATGATTGTAGATGAGCCTTGCTTAGGTGTTATTTAATATGCACAGTTAGCCTAAGGCTATCACACTATATAAAATATTTAGAAAGTGAACTAAGTGAACTGTGATAAAGTTTCAACTCATCACCTTCACTGTGCTTTATGAAGAGCCTACTCTGACAAGTACCCATTTTTATAAACAGCATAAAGCATAGCTCAACCAGTATTGTAACTTTCAAGAACACTCACTGATTTACCATTCATTATACAAGGTTAACCAAGCTCTCAATGTTAACCAAGATTCTGTTGTATTGCCAGGTAGTTAAGATGTTCAGCTCTCCTCCAAGCTCCCATTTTAGTAAATAAATTATATATTTAATTATCAGTAAATCTGGCAAAATATCTGCTAAAACCAAAAAGCTCTCCATTCACTATTGAACTATGCTACTATTATTATTAGACAAATGGTGAAAATTCCCTTTAACAATGATATTTTACTACTCATTCACAACTAATTAACATTCCAAGGCATTGAAACCAGATGATGAGCCAATTTTACACCAGTAAATCCACAATTCATATGAGAAACAAGCTGGGCATAATATAGTCCGCTACTGTCTCTGTGGTGTAGTGTGGAACCCAAAGCTTCTTGGTGTACAAGTTGGCTCTTTGACTTCTACCAGTCATGCGCACGTCAATAAAAGTTGATTATTGGTATTTTACATTTTCATATTTACCTTTTAAAAGTGCTTTGCCCTTAGGTTTTTTCTCTTTGATTCTGTCTTTTTCTTTCTCACTGTCCTCTTGTGGAAATATATTCTCTTGCAGATTGATAGAGCTGGAAAGCTGTAGATTAGCTAAATCCTGGGCAGAAATAACAAAAGGGGTTTTAGCCATAGGGTAAAATAACTGTTTTAATAATAATAATTTTGTTTTTAGCAAGTATGCAATCAATGTTTATTATACTTTTAAAATGTAGTAAGACTGATACTGTCCATTGGACCTACACCTTAAATACATTTTTCTGTAGCCTGCAGAGTTGGAGATCAAGGAATTTAGGGGTACTGAAAACAGTAAACATGAATACAGCAGGTGAAATCACTTATCAAGCTGTAGCTGACTGTATTATGATAAAAAAATGTTATTTGTGTTATTTTTTTTTAATCGGATTGCTTCAAATGAGATGCCAATCACAATTTATTTTCTTGAGGACAATCGTCCACTGGACAAAGTCCTCTTCTCAAAAATTTCAGTACAGGATGGAAAACAGTGGATGGACCTGGAAACTGAATGTCCCTCTCACCCTCAGAGGCTGTCCCTCGAGTCCAGAACAGGGCTGAGGCACATTGGAAGGGCAGTGGGGGAAAGCTTGCACTGCCGCTGCCCGTGCTGTACCTGTTCTGTGGATAAATGGAGAACTGCAGTTCCCAGTGCTGTCAATCTGGCACCGTTCACAGGCAATTAATTCACTAGAGAAATTTTAGAAAAAAAGAATACTTTATGCTTTTATATGCTCTTTTCACCATCTGTTGCACAGTTATAACCAACAATTTAAATGACATTCTTTTACTTAAAATATTTTGTGATTTAAGTCCATTTTAATTACTGTATTTAAGCATATAGCAGCATTTACAAATTACTAATTATTAAAAATGTAAATGCAAATGTTTAAATTGATTTTTATATGTAGTTCTAAACTATTAATTTATAATAAATGTAAAAAAGAGCAAATACAAAATACTGAATCATATATACATATATATATATACATATGTATGTATATACAGTATATATGTTTTGGCCATATCAAACAGAATTGTTCTGAATGTAATTTATTTTAGGTGGATGTTTGTAATTGTCTATTTAATACATAATTAACTCGTGTCAGCATTATTTTTTTCAAAATCTTAATATTAAATTTACAACTTTTGTAAAATCAAACGTATCAACTGTATAGCAATAGATGATGTCTATGAATGTAAATATGTTCACTTTAAAAAAACAAGCATAGAACAGTGAATTCTGAACCCCGGCTCTTGATTGAGGACTGATAATTATTGTACACAATTGTATGTCAATTGATGTACTTTATTGCAATTGATTTAAAGTAATGGATATATATTTTAATAATTGTCTCATAGGTTCATATATTAAAAGAATGCCATTTTATTATCACAAATAACAAAAAAAGGATGCTTAGACCAAGTGCCATTCTGTCCTGCTTCACAGCAGACGCAACACATACCAAAGCAACAAAACTTAATGTCGCAGGCATGTATGAAAAGATACTGACAGTGGAGGAGTTAGAGGCCCTACCTGTACCTATTGTAATCTGCATAAAGGCATCTCTCTTACAGCAGTCAAATATGCATTTACATTATAATAAGGAGGAGGCATATTATTTTCATTTACATACATTTTTACACTGTATATGCAAAACATATATAAATATGCAAAATCCTATTTACTACAACAGATAACATTTAAATTCCACTGCTGTATAACTAAACTGCTTTGTAACATTATTTTTTTTACTCCTTCACTGCTGACGAATGACTGGCATAATTTGCAGTCATTATACCGTATTTGATCGATTATAAGACAAGATTTTTTTCAGAGCAAATGCTCTGAAAAATACCCTTTGTCTTATAATCGAGTTCATCTTCTAATCCGACCTCAAATGAGACTAAGGGGACCTGGATCCTCCTGTCAGGTAACCTCAGCTGCTGCCGGCACTTCCACCGGGCGTCTATCACCGAATGCTGGCGAATGTGCTGGCAGCAGCGGAGGTTGTCTGTGTTCATCAAGCGCTGCAGGGAATTCTCTTCTGTGCCAGCCGGCAAACGTCCGCTCAATGATCGCAGAGAATCCCCGCTACCGCCCGGTGCTCATAGAGGTTCCGGGTGGCACATAGGGGTATAAGGCATTTCTGGAGGCTGAGTGGCATATAGGGGGTAAAAAGGCATTTCTGGAGGCAGAGTGGCATAAAGGGGCTATAAGGCATTTGTGGAGGCAGAGTGGCATGTAGGGGTTAAATGCATATCAGGGAGGTAGAGTGGCATATAGGAGGGTATAAAGGCATATCAGAGAGGCAGAGTGGCATATAGAGGGGTATAAGGCATATCAGGGAGGCTGAGTGGCAAGCCTGGGGGCAGATGTGCATAACTGGGGGGCAGGTTGGCAAATAAAGGAAATAACAAAAAAATTTTTACAATCATAGCTTTTATTAATATGAAAATAGTTTACATGAATTAATATTTACTAGTAAAACTTTTTTCCTATAGGGTCGTCTTATATTTAGGCTGTTTCTTTTTTTCCTAAATTAATATTCAGATTTTGGGGAGTTGTCTTATAATCAAGCAAATACGGTAATTGTGTATGTTGTGCACGTCCTTAACATACCATTACGGTTCAAAGCAAGTGGGCCTTAAATCTCTATCCATTTATCCATAGATTTGTTTTTAGGGGAAGGAAAATGAGCGAACACAGATGAATAGCGCATACAGAATATCACATATTGAACATACATGCACACATACAAAAGTAACTATAATCAATTTTAAACGTGTTCAGCGTGTACACATTATCAAAACATTATACGCAGCACACAATGAGTTACTGTAGTTTATATACGTAAACATTTTTACATGTAAAATATCAGACCTCAAAACATCTGAAAAACATAAAAAAACACTTACATTCCTTGAATCAAAAGTATATTTACACTTACAATAAACAAAAACAAGACAAAATGCCATGATGACTGTTGAATTTTGAAACAATTGAGTCAATTACATATTCAGAATTTAACTGCTGTGATTGTCCGAATAAGAAAAAAAAACATTAAGTGCTCTACATGGAAATCGTGGAGCATTATATAAGGCATAAAATGTCTTATGCAAATTTTAACTAAACAACAAAAACAGATCGAAGGTATACACTAAAATCTTAACAGATATTAATCATTACACGTACGTAACACAAATGTGGAGAATTTACATACATATACTTACATGCCTACAAATCATGTATGTAAATTCCAGCTCGTGAACAAAAAGGCTACATCTGCAATATGGAAATAAAACTACATTTTTTCACCTTTCCTAGTATACATTTGATTTTTTAAAATATGTTTCAGTATTTCTTTCTCTCCCTCTCTCTCTCTCTCTCTCTCTCTATATATATATATATATATCTATAGATATATAAATATATATATGCAACTAATATAATATATATATATATATATCATAAACAGATTAGAGTAGCAACATTTTGTTGTACCATTTTGTTGTTGTTTATAATCTTGTAATTCTTTTCATTGTCCACAACACAATTCTAAATACATATGTTAATGAGGGTTTATTGAAATAGTTGTGAGAGTTAAGAGAATGTTTAGATTGTATGTACTGTACGTATCTACAGTAGATCACTATTTACAAAACAATTCAAAGCAATTTAAAGTTAGCAGCATAAGGATAGTGTACTCCTTGCTATCTTATACTAATACTAATAACAAAAGTCTGGCAAAGGAAATCCTAAAGGAAAGGAAAAAATACAAATGTAGCAAACCTTGGCAAGGACAAAAGCGAATTACTAGTCATCAGGAGACAAAATTAGTGGTACACACCTGATTGTCTGGATACTCTTCACCAAATGTAAGAGTGGAGGGTTCCTCACAAACAGCATGGCTTCTTACGAGTCTGCCCTTTGCCCCTGACTGATAAAGGAAAAAAGAAAAAAATCACCTTGAAATACATTGTTATTGTTTATTAATTTATCCTGTAAATAAATCAATTTGTCTAAATCTTGGAAAACAGAATAATGCACTAAGCATTACATGACAATCTTTAATAAATAGCACACTTACTCATGTATAAAAGCTGCATTAACCATTCAGACAACAAAAGAAACAGATATTTCACTTGTATTAAAACACAGATAACCATAGAAACATACCTTAGCTCTCCTTTTTTGCTGATTCTGATTTAGTGTTCTTTTCTGTAGGGGTAAAAAATATTTTGACATACCAGTATTTATTTATTGGACAGTTTTTTAAATTTTTGTGTGAGATATACACCTTCAAAAATACAATTACTAATTCAGTTCATTTAGTGAAACATTTTCACACTTCTGGTAAAAAATTTAAATTCAAATAATGACCACTGCTGCTAAGATCTACAGCTGAATAACTTATAGACCTCATTAGTGTTTGTTATCCTAAAAATGTAATATGCATAAGAATATTACTATATTAAAAAATTAAATGATATAAAAAATGTTACTTCATTAATGTTATTTAAAATATATCAAATGTTTATTTTGTAATTAGCATCTATGTTAAATCTGTGATAACTGAATTCTCTTTTTATTGCAAATTCTTTCAGTGCTGAAACAAAATGCAAGGGTTACCTCACTGGAACTGGTTAACAGGTACATTACATTAACCATATAATTCAAATTAAAAACTAAAGAAGTATACTAAATACAATCTTGAATAAAATTAAGTCAAAATGTAGAATAATGTAACCTGTATCAGCTCACAAAATAAAGCAGGAAGCGAAGAGGCAAATTAAAGACCCCTCATAACATCACAATGTGATTTCTCTTTTGATTTTTTCTCGATCTCACACACCTTCTCATCATTTTCCTTTTCTGTCTCAAGGCTTCCTGTCTGATTAATGATGTTCTTTTCTGGGGTCGTTGGGGAGGTCTCAGGCTCTTGTTCTCCTCCTGTCTCCTCCAGTGTCTCTTGGTTCAATTTATCTTGCTCAGACATTGTCTCAAACAAATATTAAATAATAAAGGTCTGATGCCCTGAAACAGCAAACCAAATGTATGTAAAGACAGATGCATGTGTATATATATATATATAATATATATATATATATATACACACACATACACACACTTTTCACCTGAAATAAGGAAATTATTCTAATAAATATTATACATGCATATATGTATGCATTGATATAAACAGGCATGGACAAACAAGATCAAATATCAAATAAATTCTAATGCCCAATTCAATAATATTTGTATTTTAGAAGACCAGGAAGAAGACTTAAGAAAAAGAATATTAACAACGGTCTGCTGTATGACTTAAGCCTTATATACACAAGACATGCTCTAAGGGGGATCAACTTGATTGGAAAGTGATAATGCAATATAAGCATGAAATCTAAATTTGACAATAAAGCTTTCAGGGTCAAGATTTCCAGACATCAAACTGACAGCTCCATTATTAAAAAAGAAAGCGTCTTCCCAAACCCCTTGCTATTTCTCTGCACTTTGAAAATCCTACAGGATGCGCTTGGCAGGTAGTTGTAATGAAGATATCTCCACTGCACTGCATTACTTACTGTTCATAATGACCTGCAACAAACACTTTATAAATCTTTTCAAACATAAAGCTGATTATTTTATTCCACATCCTACGCCATCTTCATGTTAAATCACCAGCAGTGTTAACACCTCCCCCACTGATTTCTTGTCAGAAAGATTCATGAATAATTTAGTGTTTCTGCCACCCACCCTTGAGAAGCACTTAGGTGAAAACCAACACCTCTGCATAAGTGCTCATTACAAGAAATATACCTTTACAGTTTTGTAATTTGGAATTATTACCATGTTATCTTGATTAGACTTTGTAGTTCTACAATGCCTCATATAAGCAAGGGAGAATATAAATCTATAGTTGAACTTGTTTTTATTATACTTTTATTTTTACTTTAACGTCATACATAATGCTGCAGTTAATATTTTGTGCCTCAACATCAACTACTTTTATGAGTAATTATCACCATTTCTTATGATGTCATTTAACAAAGCAAACACAAACCTTTTTTAATATATTTTCCCATAATATATTCTTTTGCACAAACATTTTTTACCATCGGACTGAAAATACTTTTTTGTAAACAAATCGAATTATCAATTAACAATGTGGTGCAATATTTAAACATTTGGAAAACATTTTTTCCAAAATATGCCTGATAACTATTTTATTTTAAAAGGTGTAAGAAGCAAATGTGTATAATTTTACACCAGTGTACCAAGTCTGTGGCATATGGGAATAAATGTATTTAGTATAGTATACTTAAGATGTTGAAGGAAACCAGGTCATGTACCTTCAAGGCAGAGTTTCGGTTTTGGTTCTTGATGGCTTTCTCTCTGCTTGTAAAGCTGTTCAAAAGTAAAATCCACACAAATGATCAAAAGCAATCTTCGTCCCATCTCCTCATTAACAGTTCAGTGTGGCATGATGCACTCAACTTATCCAGACAAGTTGACAGCTCAAACCTGGAAATAGAGGAAGAGTTTACAAAAATGCTTTTGTAGATGAGGTAATAAAAATAAAAACAATGTAAAAAGGTGAAAAGGAACCTAATGACCAGCTTCACACAAATCCCTTTACACGACTTGATTCTGATCCACCTGTTTCAAGCTGCTTGCTTGTCTGTAATGAAGGCTGCAGCCGGCTGTTCAAGTCATACTAGCTCCTACGCAAAAAGCTAAAATTAACAATTGCATTATGCACTGAAGATTACTCATCGCACTTTTTTTCTATATATTCTGGCACTTTGTGTGTAATATAATGACTCAAAAGGGATTATGCATTGATGCATATATTTATGTGATAACATTTTGACTGACTGCAAGTTTTTAAATGGGCACATAATGTTACTTGTGAAGGATTAATGTAGTAAGGCAATACGAATACCCCAACAGTAATGAAATATTGCAGTCTAGTTTTGGGTTCGCCTATAAAGCATTCTGAATGAAAGGGCCAACAAAAATAGTAATGACTAAATATGTTATTTATTATATAGTATATTTCACTTGTACATCTTAAGCAAATTCCACAGCAATGTACAGTGAGGTAACACAAAAACTTGTGACATAAACTTAGACAGAAACCAAAAGTTGTAGAGGGCCAGCTTC
This sequence comes from Spea multiplicata, assembly GCA_009364415.1. NCBI lineage: Eukaryota > Metazoa > Chordata > Amphibia > Anura > Pelobatidae > Spea > Spea multiplicata. The sequence continues at coordinate 15,263 of VKOC01003505.1, forward strand.
ACAAAATTTTAATAGAGTACTCTAGTGTTTATGGCTCTGAACGAAATGTGAGTACAGTGGAGGGCTGGGTTGAGGGCCCTTCTGGGCAGCTATTATTTGAAGATTATAGGTCATGTCCAGACAAAGGCTATATTTGTCCACAGTAATAACTTTAGGCATCATTCATACCCCCAGTGAGTCATTTGCTGGAGTATGTACTGCTGTACACTTTTAATGTGTTTTCTATGCAGTACCATTTGGTGAATATTTTGGTGAATGTGAAACAAGAGTTGAGTTGAATGTTTTGGATAACTGTATATAATATATGCTATTTAGCTTATTTTTTATTAATAATAGCATGTAGCATATAGCAAAATATGAAATACTATAATAAATTAATATTAATTTTTATTATATCACTATATATCATATCAGACTCATCGGGGGGGGGGTGACAACACCAACCAACTGGTCCTAACGAAGAGCAGCAAGACATGATAAAAGAAGATGCAGACAATAAAATAAGATTAAGGATTGAAGACAGAAGAAAAGGCTGATGCAGAAGAAGATGCAGAAGTGGTCAGCATCAGCGGAAGTGATTGGCAGAGAAGGTAGAGAAACATTTAGAGAAATATTTAGAGTGTGTGAGAGAGAGATTGTTGACCCATGGATTTCAGGCAAAAATTCAGAGCTTTTTGCAATTCGTAGGAATCCAAATGCACAAGTCTAATGTTAACCCTTTAACTATGCCGAGAATTTGACTTTTAGTGAATCAACAACATTGATATTTTTTATAACAATCTTGTACATGGGAAGAACAAGTAATTTGTTACAGGATTGTAATTTTATAACTGTAGGTTGTGCTTGGCAATTGCATACATACTCCAGAGTACAATGATACACACGTCCAGTAAACAATTAGTAACTGTAATAACACATTTATTCAGTGTTCTCATATTAAAACAGATTGTTGCACCAAAAAAATAACGGCTAAGACAAGAAAATCTAACTATAGGCCATTTCCCAGGGATATTTATCTCCAAAACCTTTTCTTCTACAATGTAATGAACTGCTTTGTGTAATATGTTCCATTTAGGTTACCTCGTTATCTTCTAAAATTCAAATAAAAAATGGATGAAAATATGTTAATTTATCTTTCCTGACCAACACATTCTCTTTAAGGTTAACTATTTATATCATTGTTAGGGACCAGGAACCAGACGGACACAAAACGTAAAATGCAATCACCTTTATTGTAATGACAATAGTGAACAAAGCCAAATCGTGATCCAAAAGCATATACCAAAAGACAAGCCGGGGTCAGGAACCAAGACGTGTACTCAGACAAGTCGGGGTCAGGAATACAGAGATCAGCAGAGTCAGGAACAAGCCAGGTCATACACAGGAATTCAGGAACACAGCAATAGCCCTTGCAGCCAGAAACAACACAAGGGCAAGGAGGAAGTGAAGTTTAGCTGCTTAAATAGCCAAAAGGGGCTGGCTGTGGGCTGGACAATGGGCTGAGTCACAGGAATGACAGGAGTGTAGCCATGGCAACCCAGCCAGGCTGTATAGCCTCCAGCAATGCAGCAGAAAAGCAGCTAGACCATAACAATCATGTGGAGAACATATTATTCTCACAAGACATGCATATAAAATGGCAGTAAAAGTCTTTTTCTACTCTCTCTTTCAGCCTATATCTCTGATGTGATCTATCAAAATAATTATAAAATACTTTTTCTTTGTTAAGTCAATACATATGGCTGAACATTCATACCAGCAACAATGATATCCTCAAATAAAAATCATACATGATGTGTGGGTCATCTTTAAAATGTTTTACTTACTACATGTAAAGAAAAAATCCTCAGCAGATAAAAGTAAATTTACACATAACATATTTTTAAGTTCATTTTGTGTTTGGTTGGTTTGCTTTCGCTTTATTTCTTTTTAATGCAATGTTAACAAAAACCTGAACATGAATGCATTTTTAATAATCACAGTATTTCATTTTTTAAATTTAGAATTGAATAACCCTCTCTAATGTTTTATTGTATTTCACTTTATTGCTTATGAAAATATGAAAAAAGTGATTTCCCAGAAATGTATAAAACTTAGAAAATACAATATATGTGAAGGACTACTAGTTATTTTCTCAAATGCTACATAGTATATATATATTATATATATTATATATATATATATTATATATATATATATATATACACCATTTATGTACACCAAAAAAAAATGAAATGTGTCTCCTGGAGAAAACACTTGCCTTAGGTTTTTTTGTTGCTCTAGCACAGATACATACAACAAAATCAAATAAACAGGTCAGAATATCACACACATTCTAAAGCAAGGCAAACCAAAATATATATTTCTAACACTAAAAATTATCGAATAAACAGAAGTTACATGTCCTTTCTGGTATTTGTAAGCATGTTACTCTAATGGCTTGTTAAAAAGATAAGTAATGCATATGTAGCTGTTAATATTTATCACTGAAATATAATCTATACAGATAATTGAGTATTTGCATTTGTAGTACCATTATGTGTTTTTTTATAGGTTAACAGATTATTTTTATTTTTATTATTATTAGGCACATTTGATGAGGGAGTCAAACTTATAATAATAAAAAAGGACCTGAGAGCACGGGAGCCTATTTCTGCACTAAATACCACATTGTTTCTGACCATATGTATGAAACACTCCGAACCTACACATGAGTGCATGGCTGTCCATTGGCCATTGAGTACACTAGCAATGCCTGGTGGGCTGGAGCCCTATCACTCCTTCAAAATACCTTTCTGGCCTTCACTGTGCAGCCACTTGTGGGACACATGAAACCGCATGCTTCAAAAGCATGAGTGTAGTGTGTGGTCATGTATCCAACAGGTGGCCACACGCATGTCAAAAGACTCAAGGCTCATCTTCATCCCCAGTTCATTCATGTTCAATGCCTTCCCCCTAGCCCTTGTGGGCAGCTGTTAATGTTTTATAATATAGACCAGATATATTAAATGAGAGAAAACTGATGACAAATTAGGAATAAAAGCCTTAACCATTGAAGAAAGTTATAGGAGGGAAGTCTGTGTGAACAAGTGCGTGCTAAGTGAGCTGATGCTTAAGATGCTTAACCAGTAGAGAGTATAATATCTTTATTAAATGACCACAGACCACATATTTAAATTCACTAGATATATTTATTCATTTATATTTTAAGAACCACCACTTTTATATAGTGTATTTTTCAAACAATCTCAAGAGGCATGTGGCCTTGTGATTGTAAACAGTACCAGCAATTTTTTTTATTTTTTTTTACATATTATGAAAATTATACCTCAATGACCCAGTTAAATCTTTCAATACAATATAACTTTGCTTTGTATATTGTTTGGCAAGTAGTGGAGTAATATTTTTCACATATATTTATGTATGCTAAAAAATTAATAATTCACATCTAATTGTTTTTCTTACAAGTGCAACATCTAAAACAGCTGTTGTAAACTAATTTAGGTTTTTTTTTTGTTTGACTGAGATGGCAATCATATAACTGCATTAATGATCTCAATTGACTAAATTACAAAATTGCACTGTGGTGGTTTCTGTAATCAGTAATCTTGTTCTGTTTCCTCAACATCTATATTATGATATCTTTTTCATTAGCATGCACACCATTTTGCTGATGATGAACATGGAGCATTACAGAACGCAAGAGAAACCCTGTGGATTCCTAAATTGCAATGAATTTGAAATAAACAAAAGTTTGATGAATGCAGGTATACGTATATCATACATATTATATCTATATGGGCACAGAAATGTGCATATCTTTTCTTATTTAAACTACAGTGGGATGCACTAGACAGGAGCCATTTTATGTATTGTTAAATTCTTTAAAAATATGCAGTGATGTTTCTTTAGTTAATCACTAGTTAGACAGTAACAGTAATATAAGAAAATATATTTTTTTGGAAAAATCTTAAATTGCTAAATGTGTACATTTTCATTACTGCATTTTCAGTTGAGAACACATTAATCATCACCTCCTTATCAAAGTATATTTCAACCAGAATTAAAGAAGTTAAATATGTACAATTAACAAATGTGTTTATTAGCAAATGTTTTTTCATTACATATGCAGTAAAATTGTGTATTAAAGTTGCTCACATACAGATAGTGTGGTCAACATTAAACTAATTTCTTGTTATATATTTAGATTAAAGCACTAAAAAAACTTAAATTAGAAACAAATACAATACATATGATATTGTGGAAAAAAGGCAAGAAAACAAGATATTAAAACATATTATTGAAATGTAAGTGCAAACTATGATGTATACTGTTGCAAGCCACAATAAAAAGTCATAAAAACAAAATTAAAATATTTTGATTTCAAGCCATTATAAAGAAATGAAATATGGTTTTATATACAGTTCGGTTATGATACAATTAAGAGTTCTGTATTGCTGCTAGTCACACAATCAGCAAGATGAATTGTACTATTTTGTGTGCATTATGAATGGGTGCATTTTTAGCCCTAAATTAAACAACTACAATCACAGCATGTTATTAAGCTACAATGATATATAACATCAATGAGGCCTTTATTTTCTAAAAGAAAATTACAAAGATTGCTCATTTGGTGATTTATATTTACTGTGCAGTAACAAGAAAGATGGAAGTGTATAAATCGACAACTCACATGAAATTTTTCATCTGGTACATGTAACTCTATCAGGGGCCCAGATACATTTTTTTTTTTGCTTTAGTTAGTTTATATTTATGTGACACCCTTATAAATAGAGCTGGAAACAAGTTTCTACCAGTTTAGGAAGGGAGCATTGTTTAGCCACATCCATTCCCCTCACAGGCTTTAAGGGCCAGGAAAAATTGAACCCCCCCTCAAATGTCATGATGCGATTATTGTATGGTACATGATTTTCAAACCTAAAAAAATGTTTTTAAAAAATAAACAAACCAACAACATAGCTCCACTACTGTATACTGATCACTCTAGTAGTGAGTGTAGATCATGGCATTATGATCTTGGAATGTATCTTCTCCACACACATCTCCATACGATTTGATCCTTGTATATTAGCAGATATCAAACAATTGCTTCTGCATGCTGACATGCTAATAACACAAGATATCAGCTGCCATCATGCAGGGAGCTTGTGTTAGCAGTTACAATGGCAACCAATGCTTCACTAAGCAACTGGTTCCATGCACATGTGACATCATCGGAGCCACATTCGTAGAGACATAGAATGACAGATAAGAACCATCTGGCCCAAATATTCTGCTAATTTTTCCCTGATGTTGAGACTAAAACCTTTACCAGTCCTTGGGTTTTGTCTTAGAATCAGCTTTGTGCTGATTCTCATATGCATGTTTAAATTCCCTCAATGTATTAGCCTCTGCCACTTTTAATAGAAGGCTGTTCTATCTGCCACGCTCTTGGTAATTTAAACTTCTTTATATTATATATAAATCCTTGACCCTCTAGTTTTAGGCTATGGCCTTTTTCTCAACTTTTCTCCTCTGAAATAAACTTTCTCCAAGCTATATTAAGGTTGCTTACTCTTTCCTGATATTTTATAATTTATGTCTTGGAAACCATTTACTATTTTAGTAGCCCATCTCTGAACTGTCTGCAATATGATAATATCCTTCTGGAGATGGGATCTCCAGAACCTTGCACAATATTGTACGTGAGGCTTGATCAGAGATCTGTAAAGTGACCCATCTCTCCCACAGCTTAGATGTCATTTTGTATTTCCTGCATGGCATGGAACTACCTGCTATCAGGATCCTATTTCCTGCTAAACTTTAAGTCCTCACATATAATTACTCTCATTATCCCTCTCTTCTGTTGTCACTGACCGAACAGTGCTCCTAAGTCTTTAGTCTGCCTTGGAATTTTTACACATGCATTATTTTACATTTATCAACATTAAACTGCAACTGCCACAACATTCTTCTAATTTACTTAAATCACAAGGAATGTCTAACATGTTGCAGCTCTTTGTATCATCTGCAAAAAGGACATACCTTGCCATTAAGACCTTTTGTAATATTGCTAACAAAAATATTCAGGATGGCTTCGCTGTAAAGTAGTTTTTGGAGTTCCAGGTTATAGAAGATAACATCACACACGTAGTATCCCATGTGGTACATCAATTTCTAATAACTTATTTCGCACTATTAAGTGCTTTATCTGTAGTAAGTAGGATTATATTAGAGATATGAAATATTATAAATACAAACAGATCACGTTATGTCACTTTTTGTTGTTTTTCTCTAAATATCTATGCAACTAAGCAACTATTTACAACAAAGAAAAGTCTACAGATTTAAAAAAGTATTATTATATTCTATGGTATATTCCAATTCTCATTATTATTGGGTTACTTTTTGTGATATATACACCTTATATTTCAGTTTTGTAGGCTCACTCATTTTATATATTTTGCTATATTATATTAAGTCCTGAAGTGTTGTAAAGTAGGTGGAACAGTACCTTTAACTGATGTTAGACTGGCAGCCTCATTTTAGCAAATGTTTGCGTGGTGCCTTGCATAAAAAAAATCAAATTACGTGATGAGTGAATTTGAAAATACTACAGAATAACATTTCATAAAACATATGTTCTTATTGTGTTCACTGGGCCTGAACAGTAATGAAACCTGCCTTCTCTCAGCATGTTATCGTTTGATAGATGGACAAAAATATAACAAGTAGAAAAATAGCTCAAATTGGCACCATGCTGCTTAAAGATGAAGATAGAACATTAAGGAGCATCTTTTATCATGCTAAAGTTCTGATTTCAGCTAAAAATGAAAAATCTAAGTATACCTACATGAAAAAAAATCTTCCACAACTAATGCCTATAGTAAACTGCATTCATGAAATAACTGATATTCTGGTAATATAAGTGCCATATTTATATCTGCAGGTATACATTTGTGGTCTGCTAGTCTCTTTAACCTACATATATAGATGAGCCACAAGGATAGTGCTGGTAAGGCAAAAATGTAGGTCCAAACACTAGGTTGGAAGGTGTAGTTGGAAGGGAGAGCCAAGCAACCAAGTGAATGTAAACTCCATAATTTGATCACAACCAGATTTTCTGGTTAAGCTTATCCTTAACATTCTCAACCTTTAGACTCCATTATATGGAGGGACTTCATCCATTACAGAGGAATCAAACGTTTAGATGCATTTACTATGATTGGTTTATAATGATTGGTTGTTTATGTTAATATGTTGATATAGCCTGGGTGGTGTGATGAAGAAGCATCACATCAAGGGCAAAATGGTGTTTGGCATCTCATGAATCTATATTCAGAAAGGTCTAATTATGGGGCAACTGTGCCACATTTGAAGTAACATCTTCATCTCCCCTCGGTATCTGAATGTTTCCACAATTCATTAACCTAAAAAGGGATATATGACTATAATGTTAGCAACCAAGTGGCTCACATATTTGTGTCAATAAAAGGAAGCAAATCTGTTGAAAGACAAACAACTAGTGGAGAAAGGGTGAACATAAAAGTCCATATAGTTTGTGCATGAAATGCCTATACAAGGTAATAAATGACGTACAGTAACAAACTACTGTAATAGAAATAAGGGAAATGAATTTAGAAATTCCCATTCTCCACAAGCTACCTTATTTTAAATATGTGTGTAGAAACATCTATTACAGTATTAGGATTATAAATTGCAGTCATATAGAAAAAAGCAATTAAATTATGAGTCGATAGCTAGCTGAACTGTGTAATGGATACAGACCAATATTATAGATCCCAAAATGCAGTGCAGTTGAACCACATTATTCATGCTAAATATTAGTTATCATACCTCTGATGTCTGCTGCTAATTATCAGGTCAATCATTTGTCACTTACACCTGTACCAAGGTCATTTACTTAATCAGCTAATGATGACATTTCTGACTCATTATTTCTATGTGTTTATTTAACAACACAGTGATCAATGAAGGAATAGTGAGCCATAAACATACTACTGATCAAACCATTGTCCATCTTAACAGCAAGTTAGCTAAAATCAATTACCTCATTATTTTTAAAGGCTTGTTTATTACGTTGGGCATTTCCCTAATCTATACTATACATGTTTTACACTTTTATGTTTTTGCAGCTTGGCACATGTAGATAAATTACAAATATTTCCTGTGAAACATCAACCAGTAAAATATATATATTACGTAAAAAAAATATACATAAAATATCTATATGCATGTTAATGTTCTTCTTGTGGAGGTAGCATGCAGACTACGTCAGACACCTTAGGAGCATTATAACATAATTATATGAAAAATATAAATTACAGTCATTATAGGTGTAAAAGGACTTAAAGTGATCTGACCTAACCAAACAATATTTGGCCAGTACAATTCACATGATCACAAAAAGGACAGAGACTTATTTAAATGCAAATGTAGCCCCCGAAGCCCACATCAAAGGGCAACTTTGTAAATTGTAAATTACATTGTCTGTATAGTCTATTTGTAAATAGTGTGTGATAGTGTGTGACTATTGTCTTTTGATGTTGTATCCATAGGATTGTATCTATAGGATTGTAAATTGTATGTATTGTCTTTTGAGACAAGTTTATCTATAGGATTGTAAATTGTATGTTGTGTAATAGTGATAGTATTGTCTTTTGCTATTAGTTAACCAATAGTAATGTACCTTTGATCCCACCCTATAAGAACTCCCAGTATGTTCTTAGTTTAGACACAATCTTTCCATCCTTGCTGCAGTTAGACACAATCTTTACATACTTCATTCCCAATGTAACCCTGTGTGTGTTAGCCTTCATAGGCTTCATTACAGCATTAAACCCTCCATTTTCCCATCAAAGAAGTATTTTCTTGTGATTATTCGAGCCACCTGGATTTAAGATATTAACCCCTAGACGAAGGTGTGTCGGCACCTGGAATCCCCTTTTCCCCAAAATATATCCCATTTCCGACATATTGGGGGCTCGTCCTCGGTGCTGTTCCCAGGAGAAGACTTCAAGAAAACCACAACTCTGAATTTGGACGTTCGTTGAAGAAGAAACAGAATCAAGTTAAAGCAGCATTTTTGGTGTCCTAGAGTGGAATTTTGGGCTGGACAACTGAGCATCTAAACGGTGAGTATGTCTTCATTTTATCAACTTTCAGAGTCAGGTTTAGATAGGAAAATGAAGGGTTTAAATATAATATCTAGTGATGCTGCAGAAAGTAGAAGCACTACTAATGAATCTCAGTGGTTACCACCACCATTTTTAGAATATGTGGAAACAATGATTAAGGAACTAGGTGGACCCTTTATGTGGAAAGATTGTGATATTAATACTTTAGAAGGGATTTCAGGAGCCATGGAACTGGTGTTGGCTAATAAGAAAAAAAATAAGAATCAAAAAGGGCGTGTAATACAGCTTCTGCTTCAGGCTATGTGTTGTGTAAATGAAATGTGGGAAAGTGAGTGTAAAAGATATGATGAGGTAGAAGTTAAATTAGAAGAAACACTCACACAGTTAAAGGATGCTAAAACTCTAGCACATAACTCACTATATACAGCCACATGTTTACAAGAAAAGCTAGAGGACATAACAAACAAAAATAACACTTTAGAAAATGCATTACAATTATTACAAACACGAATAAGAGAACCCTGTATTAAATTTGGAGGTTTAAAAAATGGGAAAGGGATATTCCTTAAACCCTCTAATTTTAAGGAATGGATGCAAATTGGTTCTATTGAATCTGCAGATTTAGAGTGTGTAGACATAGACATGGAAGACATATGCATAGACCCTGATTTGGAAAATGAATTTAAAATTCACAAAGCTGTAATAATGCATCCAAAAATCAGTGGAGATCATAATAATATCACACCACTGCATCCCTTAGAACAACCATCATTAGAACCAGTAATAAATTTAAGTGACAATACACCCAATATCCCTCCATCCAGCACACCTTCAGATGTAGAACAAAACACCAAAGCACACCCTGTGAATAATTTAAGAATTACAGACACAAAGATGGTTCTGGCAGATATTGGTGCTGCCCCATTGCATGATTTCAATAGGTTTATGGCTTGGATAAATTCTTTAATACGCTGGGGTGACACTAGCAATCTGTCCGAAAACACTTTGATTAATCTGGCATTAAAAGGTCTGGGGGACAAAGGAAGGGAAATAGATGGATTTACATCAACATTCCCTGTATTTTTACAACGTTGCAGAGAAAAATTATTTAAGTTAAATAGCGACATACAAATGACACGTCTTATAGCCATACTCCCCCATGAATCAATATCTTCAGCAGCACGTCGCATTGTAGATTATTTAGCTGCCACAAATACAGCAAGTATAAATTCTGCTATGAGACGAAATCAAATAAAGTTGTATGAAAATGACGACATATATAGACAGCTAATTTTGGCCATAGTTCCATCCCAAATAGCAGAATATATGAATCTAATGATTGAAAAAAATACTGAGTTTAGCAAATGGATACAGATTTTACAGTTAGAGATTGATAAACAAATTAATGTCACACCTATTGCTACATTCCAACAGTTTAATCCTAAAGGAAAAAACTCTCCTAATTTTAATAACAGTTGGAGAGCTCAAAGTAGATTTAAACCTAAAACTAGTGGTCCATGGTACAATGGAAACAAAAGGAGAGGTGCAGGCAAAAACGGTGAATGGATTCCTTTTAATAAGATAATGGAGGAAAACAAAAGCTTGCAGGAAACCGTGAAAGCCTTACGTCAACAACTTATAGTTGCAAATTATGTACCATGTGCCTAGCATATAGTTTTTCATTATTTTTTTTCCCAAACCCAACTTTAGTCATACAGTAAATTTAAATTTAAAATATTTCTGGTGAGGCCTGATACTGCTCTTTCTTTTATCTTCTAGGCTGAACTGAATCCAGGTGTCCGGTCATGGATTTTACAAACACGAATTTGGCTCCTAACAATCCGTTATGTCCACAATTACAGATACCTTCAAATAACTTACTGGAATTTGTGTTGAAACTAATTTCTGGACATTGCAGCTCTTATCCCAGAAAACTGTGTCATTATGAATAACTGTGTCTATTCAAAGGCTAGGTTACAAGAGACTCTAAATGTATTTTGCTTGTAACATAAATCTATATATGTGATGGGACACTTGGCATTGAAAAAGTGAAGGATGTATAGTTTCATAGTTATAAAATTATATGTTTATTGGGGTTTAATAATACATTCATGATGTTTTGTATGTATGGGGTGTGTGAATGCTATTCATTGTGTTGTTCACATAGTTTTTGGGTTGAGTGTCTGTACGTAATGTAAATGGTCAAAAATTCTATTTTTTTTAGAACATAGTCAATGTGATGTATGTACTGTATGTAGTATTTGTTATATAATTCCTATTTCCAGTACTTATGCTGAGTTCATAATTTAAAAGGTTTTTCGTTGGTGTCAGTGATGCTTGATCCTAATGCACTCTATTGTGATTGTAATTGATCCTAAATTTTTTATTTACTATATTTACCATTTACTTCCTGTGGGAAGGTGTCAAAATTTGTCAGCATGTCTACTAATACTCACAGACTCACTCAAACTCTTTATAGACCACCATTCAGCTTTTGGCCAGGCGCTTGGGAGAAGTGCTTATGGACTGGCTTTAATAAAAATATATAACTGAGAGGAGGCCAGGCGCTTCAGAGAAGTGCTTATGGACTGGCTTTAATAAAAATATATAACTGAATTGAGGCCAGGCGCTTGATAAGTGCTTATGGACTGGCTTTCAGAAGAAAAAAAAAAGAGAAAGAAAAAAGAAAAAAAAGTGGTGATATGTGGAGGTAGCATGCAGACTACGTCAGACACCTTAGGAGCATTATAACATAATTATATGAAAAATATAAATTACAGTCATTATAGGTGTAAAAGGACTTAAAGTGATCTGACCTAACCAAACAATATTTGGCCAGTACAATTCACATGATCACAAAAAGGACAGAGACTTATTTAAATGCAAATGTAGCCCCCGAAGCCCACATCAAAGGGCAACTTTGTAAATTGTAAATTACATTGTCTGTATAGTCTATTTGTAAATAGTGTGTGATAGTGTGTGACTATTGTCTTTTGATGTTGTATCCATAGGATTGTATCTATAGGATTGTAAATTGTATGTATTGTCTTTTGAGACAAGTTTATCTATAGGATTGTAAATTGTATGTTGTGTAATAGTGATAGTATTGTCTTTTGCTATTAGTTAACCAATAGTAATGTACCTTTGATCCCACCCTATAAGAACTCCCAGTATGTTCTTAGTTTAGACACAATCTTTCCATCCTTGCTGCAGTTAGACACAATCTTTACATACTTCATTCCCAATGTAACCCTGTGTGTGTTAGCCTTCATAGGCTTCATTACAGCATTAAACCCTCCATTTTCCCATCAAAGAAGTATTTTCTTGTGATTATTCGAGCCACCTGGATTTAAGATATTAACCCCTAGACGAAGGTGTGTCGGCACCTGGAATCCCCTTTTCCCCAAAATATATCCCATTTCCGACACTTCTAACCTTATTTGTGTGTATCTATATGTATTAGTGTGAGTTTTTTCAGGCTTGTTTGCTTGTAGTAGATAAGAAATAATCAGCAGATGTCTTAACTTGAATTAGATAGACAAAGAGTTAATTTAATATATCTTGGCATTCATTTCACTATTTGTATATTGCTGCTTTTTTCTAAATCAATACAAGTTTTCTTGTATTTCTTTAATTATTTATTCTTCTCAATTAAATATGAACCAGAGATTCCATTCAGACTGCAATATAATGAATCCATATTGCAAATGTTATAAAATTCTGTGGGGCATTTTATAACACAAGCTTTCTTATTACGGGGTGAAAATAGTACATGTTATTTTCCTACTATTTGTGCTCTTGATTCCATATAGCTAAATATTAGTAACCAAATATTTTCACTACCGCATTTTTGTGACAATAAAAACAATATTCTTTGTTACAAGTTGAAAAAGTAATATAACTGGCAGCTGTAATTAAAACTATCTACTCATCCTAAAGCCATATCCACTTTGTTTAACATAGAATACCGTAATTAAATTTGCCTCTGCTTCACTAAAAGGAAATTGCAGTGAATACCAAGAATGACTATAATCACAAGATCAACATCAAAATAAAATTAATAAAATGCCAAGCTGTCCTTTATTTCATATAATATGACCATGCCTTTAAAATAGATACTATGTACATAATAAGGCAATGCTAATTGTATTATATTTTGCCCTTAATGCACATTACTTTTTGGAGAACCATATCCTACAGAAATTACATTACTTTCTGTAGGATCCCTACATCAAATTCTTTAAGAAACATTATTACCAAAGAATATAATATGCACATGCAGTTTTGGCTTTTCACAAGTGGGAGAATTATTATTTACTGAAGCAGCTTTTTGTGTGTGAAAAATACCCGCTTGTTTCTGTTGTTCCTTGTTCCTGGATATACAATAGACATCATCTTTTTTCATAGCACTCCCTTTGTTTGATTAGGTAGCGGTAGACAAATTCAAGGTAGCTATGGTGTGTGCTGTCTTTTAAGTCTTTAGGTATACTTTCTATACTGGTTCTTAACAAACCAAGCTCTATGTAAAAGTTGCCAGGCCCTGTCATTTTATCTTCAGTCAGGGGGTGTTTTCTGCCTGCTACTCATTCAGGTTTGTCCACCCTATGACCCTTTCTCTGACCTAGTTCTGCCTCCTCACAGCTGTCTCTTGTAACCTGGTGTTCAATGTATTTTGCTGAGATAAAGAGATCTACACATAATTTAATACCATAAACAAAAAGTCTGAATATGACTTAGTAGTAGTTAAGAAGAGTGGGTGTTTGTTACAAAAATATTCTATTACCTATAAGACATGTATATGCATGTGATCTATATGCCCCCCACAGGGTTGGAACAAGCAGCAGAAAGGATCTCTATTTTATTAGCACCACAGATCTTGTTGATCATTTGAACGGTCACCCTGCATCAGTGCTTAATTGCCAACATTGTACATCAGGGATGGAGACACAGATCTTGTCTGAACTGTACCGTCTGCACCATCACTGGTGCATGCATGTTTTTCATCAAATTAACATATATTATATCTATCTTACTGAATAATCCGTTAATTAGGATAAGGACAAGCAATGCGTGGCACATCCTCAATTCAAAAGGTTAAAACAGGATTTACCTGTTAGAGAAGGGTCTCTAAAAATTTGTATCACATGTACGTACCTGTTCTGAATTTATGACACTCAGACTTTTGTAAGTATTTTTGTGATTCAACATGCCAACTTTTTTAGAATCACAAAAATGAAAGATTTATTTCGACCTAAAATATATTAACTGCAGAGTCCCCTATGGCTAAAATCCTTTTACAAATACTCTTACTCAAAATATACCACTACACTAAAAAGAGATCCTTGCTTTCAGGTGGCACATTTTATACAATATGACATTGAATCCAAAAAAACAACATCAGCCAGTTTAAAACATGTTTATCAGTTGATTTCTGCACTAATCTTTTGCACACAGAGAATTGCAAATCTAAACAGTGATCATTTTGCTATATAATACAAATTATGTTATAAGTATGATCTATTCACAATATATCTCAATTGGTTTACCTTTACTACACTTATGGTCAAATCTAGTTACCACAGTATATTAAGTACAGTTATATTGACAATAGTAATAAAACGTTAAACACAGTCGATATCTAGTTTACAGCATTAGTTCTGGTAAAGCATCCACTGACTAATGTGATAACTCACAATATATTTATAGCATACTATATAATAATATATATATTTCTACACAGTACAACCATATAAAGGTATCCATCACAGTTTATTTATTGTACAAGCTCAGTTATACAAAAAGCCACGGTGCATCATGGCAATCATTTGCAGCATTCAATCAGCAAGAAAACTCAAAAAAAAAACAACAGATGCCCACTACGACTGACAAAGAAAACATCTAAGTTTCCCATACTGTTTCCACATACAGTAAAATAAATATTTAGTTAGAAGGGCATATAGATGCAAGTTGTGACACCTAAGTTATACATATGAAGCTGCTTGTGAACTACTCACCGTCTAGCCAACCCAGTCCCAGTGGAGATTTAAATGCTTATTCCCTTCAGTTTAAATATTTTCATTCTATGTTTGTTAACCTTAGAATATTACCCTGGTGTTGCCATTGGTAAATGTTTCCTTTGCAGTTAGAATAGACAAACAGATGAACAATATCGTGTACTGTAGCCAGGGTCATGTTATACCTCAAATTCAACAAAAACACACTTGGAATTATGTTTAGTATGTATTAGCTTATTATTGGAATTGCTCATTCTTGCTATCGTTGAGTTTTGTGATTGTGTTGGAAGTCATCCCATTTTAGTGTAAGTTAAACTGAGGAATTTGGGAATTTGGAGATTGGGTTTGGCCCTCACTGTTAAATTCGGGCCCATGAGACTATCATTATCGTACTGTTTTCACACAAATGACACAGTAATTAGGTGGCCTTAAAGTAAATTGCAGTTAATCTGCCCATGACCATACAGGATACAAGATTGTCCACAATGCTTGTCATGATTAGTTTGTCAGTACCCAGACCTTTTACAATGACAGTTTTTTGGTAATATTAAACGCCTCACTTCATGGTGATGGCTAACAATATAGGAGGGCCAGCAGCCCTCACATAGTTAATGACTTCATAGGGTTAAGTATATAGAAAATCCTGTCCTAGAGTTTGCCTGTCATGCATTTTTCTACTTTAAAGATAGCTTTCACCTTAATTGTATGTATACACAGCATTAAGAAAAGTTTTACTTGCAAAGTGTGACTAAAATTCCATGTAAATTTGTCATTTTTAAGGACAAACTTATGCAATAGAAGCCAAGACAGAGATCAGTATACAATATTTTGTAAAGATATAAGCCATCTTCTATCAATATATAGTGTGTCTATTTAATATTGTACTGTTTTTTAGGGTCATTAATGCCTAATTATTTTGTTTAAAGGGGCCATTGAAGCAAAAAATGTTTATCTCATTAATATTGTCACTCAGAAATCCACTCATTCAGTGTACCGGCAGCTGCTGCACATATGCATCTACCGGTATGTCTATTATAGACACGTAGAGATATGTTTATTAATCCAAGCGTATGTAGGAAATTTGAACATTTTAACTCCCTCACTTAGCTATGCTTTATGAAGGGCTAACAGTACATTGCCATCTACTAAAGGAAATACATGGCTTGTCCTTCATAATGCATATTTAAATCGGCGAGATGACATTCAATGATTTCCATACAGGGCCTTACATAAGTAACTTGCTGGGATTGGCCTTTCATAGTGCAGAAATCCAGGGATTTGAAATGTTTACGGTTTAAATTCGGCAATAATATCAAGCTTTCTCATAGCCTGCTTGGGGCAATCCATACATTTGCCAATTTCCAGATATTTTGGAAATGCACAACACATATACTTGGCTGTTTCCTTACTTTGTATGTAGGTCTTTGAAGTTGTCAATTTAATGTGCACCCCTGCTTGTGACTGTGGCCCCCAGCATGGGTGTCTGCACAATTTTCTCCTCTCACCCCAATACCTCCTTACTATATACCCATTTCCTTACCCTTTGTGTGCTCAGGAGACGGAATGCATTAAGGTTTTTTTTTAATCTAAAAAATATATGTACTAATAAAAAATGTTGCCCACTTATAAATGATATATTTATTTAGTGTTAGATGGAGAATTATTAAGTGTAATATTAGGATGCCGAATGCATTTCATGCATTTAAAATGGTGCCTCAACACCATCAGCAGTATGACTGGATTACAAAAATTGCAATGCATTTATTTTTATGGAGCGTTTCTTAATATTGGATAACTTGGTTTCACACTAACAAAGCATTATTGATAAGATAACTGTTTTTAAATTGCTATTTTGCAGAAATGCATGCGTGCATTTATTATCACATTTTAATGGTTACATTGAATTATCATTATATAATTTAGGCAAAGCTAAACCAAATCTTATAAGCCACATTTGGCTATTTCAAAATAAAACACAATTATTAGTCTATTGGATCAATATAGTATCCTTGTTGTAAGCCCACGTGACATGGATATTACAAATATATATACGTATAACATAGCAACATAGTAAATAAGGTTGAAAAAAGACCTAAATCCATCAAGTTCAACCCTTTTACCTATCCTTCCTGCTTTTGATCCAAAAAGAAGACAAAAAAAATTACACTATTTTCTGGATTTTGCTGCTTAGGGGAAAACAATTCCTTTGTGACTCCAAGAGGCAATCAGGTTTCTGCTTTGATCAAAAAATATTAATGTTTAATGTACATTTGATTATTTTAGATAGAATGATGGTCCTGGTACTGCAACCCCAGAACCCATCTATATGCCATGTACACATTTTAAATGAACTATGTTGACCAAAAAGGCATCTTAAGTTGAAATAAAAATCAGGTTACTTTATAATTCACAGTAGGTTTAGATTATTTTTTGATTATTTCTCAGAAATAATCAAGGCATAATCCCTTGCTCAAAGGAGTTATTTCCATACAATGTAAGGGCCAACTAGTATGTTTTTGTTTTCAAAAACATTATTTTAACATGTAAAACTGAAGGATTGCCATGTAAAACTTTAATATCATCTCCACAGAAGTATACTACACAATGGTAATATCACTTTTAATAATATAACATTTAAGCATCAGTCCTAACGCGTGTGACGCAAAGGTTCAACCTAATTTTGTTTCTCATGATTAGTTGCAAATGTGATAGCTTTAAACTTCCATACATTTTTTGATGAATGAAGATACAGCCTCATTAATAAAAATTACTTAAAGCCACTATAACCCAGTGGTAAGTCTAACACAAACTAGCTAACACGGTGCATAAATTGGTGCACCGTTAAGTACATGCATAACATGTATGGTTTTAGCCAGGTTTCTGTCTGTGTTCTGCTACTTTCTGCTTTTCTTAATAATATCAACAACTACTCCAGCCATTTTAATGCATGTTGTCCTAAACAAATCAATTTTCAACATCTATACACAAATATTGTTATCTTATAAAGGAAAGTGTACATGGTGAATATTCCAATAACAAAATGTAGAAAATGTACACATTACATTACATTTTTGTACATTAATAACGGCAGTAGAATTAACCGAATTTCTGTTTCCTAAATTTAAAGTCATCTATATTAGCTGTGTCTTGGATGGTCTCTATAGATGATGACAGACACATTTTTAGGTCTTATATCGCATATGATTTTTATTGTTATATATCAGTATATAAACATGTTAAGCCAAGATTACATTCTACATATATGTTGCTTTAATAATACTTTTTGCATTGATCCTCCTAATATAATTACCATTAATTTTGATTTACATATATTGCCTTTCAAAACCTTGTTAAAAAGTATTGTTAGAAATGTATTCTTTCATGGCTGACATTACCACAATATACTGGAAAACATGGGTATACTGATTTACTATATAATAATTACATATCACATTCATATTTCCTTATATAGGACTGCATAGTTTTCAAAAAAAAATAAGGGCTGAATTATATGAGCAGAAAAGGGTAGACTGCTTTTAAGTAAATTGTGTTTTATAATGAATTCAATAATTTCTTTTGTATAATACTTTGCAACACTCTTAAGTGTATTAACAGTCCAGATTGTGCTGTGTTGATTTATGTAAGACTTAAAACTGAAGAATTACCTAACAATAGTAAGGTCAGCAATATGTAGGTAACAACACCTTGACAACAAAATGAAATTAGCCAGAAATAAATTCAAGTATCTATATTGACAAAATAATAAAGGCAAAATTTAGCAAAAAAGAAGTGCATTGTGTGGCTTTGCACTTAATCTAACCAAGGTTATTTCCAGTAGCATGATACGACTGGTGTATTCCGAATTTTTAGGCATTGTGGACAATTACCCACAATCTTTCAAACATAGAAGCGTTTTGAGAAGAAACTTTATCATAGAGCCACTACAGTAAATAGAGCACTAGAGCTGTGCTTTTGACCTAACAGGCATATTGAACCACCTCAAACACACATGGCACAGCATATGGAAAATAATATTTTTTATATTTAATTTTTATATTATTTGCTATTATTTATACATTTTATTATGTTACAAATGTAGTAATAAAATCTAAAGAAAATTATTATTAATATATAATATATATATATGTCAATTATTTCTAATTTTGTCATACCCCTTGAATATATGTATTGTAAGAAGTGCTGCAAAAATCCTTTGCCCTATATAAAGGATAATAATTATATATATACATTGCTACTGGCTTCAGTCATTCCCTAAAATATAATTAAAAATATTTGTATTCACCCATAAAAAAAAAGTGAAAGCACATAAAATGGGAACAAACTACCTGTGTTATTTAGATATCTACCACTGTTAGAAATGATCATCAATCAAATGATACTATGCATTAATGGTTTTATTAATAGATTGTTGAATACACCAAATACAGATATATCCAGTCAATTTGCTCAAATTCAATCATTTCAGATATATTGGAACTTGTATCTATCTCTTGTATCAGATAGATACATCATTTACATCCAATAAGTTTCTAAACAATTTATGATTATGTTGTAACATTAGAATTACATGATATAACTAGCATTAATATTGTAGTTGTGTTTATGAGTTGAAGGCCAAAATGGGAGCAATTTTGATTGTTCAGTAGCAATCATTTTTTTTTGCAATTTAAGTTTGCTACTACTTTGCTAAAACCTAATCCACAGCTGCTCCAAATACTCCATCCGTTTGAGAATTCACAGCCTACATTAAACATGCCCACATGTCTGAACGCTACACTACTGCAGTACAGAAATGCCAATCTGTCTGTAAAAGTATTTTTAACCAGCAGCAGCACATGCTTTGTCATCCGACCATTTTGGATCACAATTACACTACAGCCTATTTACAAATAAGCAGCTGCATTTTCGGACACTGAAGCTATATGTCAAAGTCAAATGAACTTTAACATAACGTGTATTTTTAAAAGGGACATGTGGGATTAGCAAACAAAAGCCTTCGGTGTTGTGATAGAATGAAGCATTGTAGATGGACAGATTACTAACAATCACAAGGACAGATAGGTATGACCAATACATAAAATAGCGGGAAGAGGGATGTTAGTAAATGCTGTTGGGTGGGGGTAAGGAGCTATTTTTACCTTGTCTGAAACTGGGTCTGCCCGCTTCCCGGTAATGCTGCAGAGACGGGTGGGATGTTGCAGTGTCTGTGCTAAGTGTCTGTCTTACTGAAAGACATGATGATTACCTTTGGTGCTGCTCTGGCTTATTTCCTTAGCTATTTGTCCGCCAATACTCGAGATAATATAGGAGGAAGGCTAATAACGCCTGACTCAAAAGTTGCTAGCTACTAACTAGTGAGCGAGAGAGGGAGAGACGATAGAGCTTTATGAATGGGCGTCACTGCCTTTGAATCTTTACTTTCTACACTATTTGGAAATTCTTTTATACCTCTACGCGAATCACTATTCCTATTTCCAATACTTTTCCTTTTCTCCTCCTCTTCGCTTTGTTCTTCTTACCCCTCTCCTCTTGTAATATTATCTTGGTGTGTTCATAGAACTTGCTTCTTCCCACATAACTACTTTTTTCAACTCTAGTAATAAAATCGCCACAATAAAATTCTCACAATACTGCCATCTCTGTCACTTCTGTAAATGTGTCCCTCTTCCAACCTGCTTCGCTCTGAGTGTTTATCTCCCTTTGCCTCCACCCTCCCGCTCTCCACTCAGGAAGCCTGCGGTAGAGTTGACCGTGTCATAAGAGCTCGCGTGTGTGTGAGCGAATGAGTGAATGAGCTTGTGGTGCTTGTGTCGGGATGTCTCGCTGGCTGCCCTCCTTTTGTCTCCTCCTTTCCTCTATTCCGAGGCTTTACTTGTGAGCCGGAGTGTGACGCCGAGGCAGCCTGGAGGCAGATGAGCAACCCACTCTGCACTAATTGGTCATGGTAAAAATAACACGGAAAACAGAAGCATTCTCACACTCCTGCCGTGCCCCCACCGCCTTCAAGCCTTCCAAATAAACGCCCTCACAAGCCGCTCTTTGCTGTCTTCGGTGCTGCAGCAAGCTAGTATGGTGCCTGTCACACACAGTGACTATAACAGTCTTGGAAGTGCAAGATCTAATAAGCTGATTAGCCACTGCAATAAAATGGCCAATCTTCATTTCCAAACTGCATTATTAAGGACTGGAGGAATAGATCAGCAGATCTATCACTTCCAGATAGTACCAATTTAGATACCAAGAGTCCATAAAACCTATGCAATAAATTTAATGCAAATGCTCTGCATTTTTTATTCAATTCTTTCAGTTTAAAGGTCAAATCAAATTATATCTTTTTAATATTGCCAATGGGTATTAATAAAATCTTCTTATAGCTCCATGAAAAGTATATCTTTGACAGATACAGACATCTTAATCCAGGCTCTTGAAATCACATTTTTTTTAATACATTTTAATTATCAATGATATTTTTAAATACCCTATTTTTTTTCTTTTACCTGTGTAACATTGAAATACAATGAAGTGCAGTGTACAGAGTATATTTGCATTTTTAAATGTTAATTGTTCCTTACATAAAAATGCTTTAATCTTTTGTTACTGAATTATTGTAAAGTATTCTGCAGCATTCAACAAAAAATCCATACTGTACATGTTTGTGCAGATATTTTTATCCATTTTAAACTCTGCTAAGTGCTGAGTTGTTATTTTTTGTAATGTTTTACATTATAATGCAATGTTAATATTTTAGAAAGGCTCCCAGTAGCACTTAAACATGCAATCACTAAACTGAATTTGACTTATGTGCATTAAACGTCGCAAAAAGCAAGCAGGGTGCAGGGTTGTATAGCTAGAGTCGATAGTAACAGAAAGAGGCAGGTGGTTCTGCCACAGGGGAGGGCTGGCTGTCAAAGGCCTGGGGGGGCAAGTCTAGTCAAGTGAGCCATTGTGCCACTGAATCAGCCCACAATCCATGCCCATCTTTTTCTAATTTTCTAACGCACATTGATGTAATGAAATGGGATTGGGAGTACATTAGTATGCAATTTAGTGCCACTAATCCTTTTTAATAAGATATGCTGATTGAAACCTTTAGTTTTCCTCTCACTGGATGACTATTTTATCAGTAGAGTTATGCTGTGTGGTCAGCCTCAGTTTCACCACAGGGTCACGTGACGTTACCCGCATTATGTGACCCCCGATGCGCTCCTCGTTGATCACCTCCTAAACTCTCTTAAAATGGGCATCCATCGCCATACAGCGTATGGCGGATGCTGACGCCCAAGGGACGGGCCAGACCTGGCCCCTAAAGCCGATCTCGATGTTGCTGAATGCCTCCACATCGAGGCATTACAGCAACACAGTTTGGGTGCAGAAAGCGTACTTAGAAATTGTGAGCAGTTTAAAATCATGACAGTCCTGGCACGTCAATTGTTGTTAACCGTTTGTTTTCACATGACGTGCCTGGACGGTCAACTGTCATCAAGAGGTTAAAGTCAGAGAACTAGATATCACTGGTACATTCAGTGTAATGCTGTCTGGGGGAAAATAATGGAACTAACAAGCTGTTTGGGCACAAGATGGCTCTGGCAAGCTGTTTGGGGACAACAATTACAAGCTGTGTGGTGAAAAATGGCACTGACAATCTGAGAAAAAAGATGGCACAGTAAACTGTTTATAGGCACAACAATGGCACTGACACTGACACAAATTCTTGCACCCAGGTGACATGCCCTGAGTACAGGAGTAAAGTTTATTTCAAAGGTGGAGAAATTGTAGAACCAGAATTCATAGTTAAAAAAACAAGAGAGTGATTGGTTTAGATGTAGTGTAGAAAGTTTTATTTTGGCCTCCTACCAGAAGTAATAACACTATAAGGGAACTTAAACATGCATGGAATAGGCATAAAGCTATCCTGAATCTAAAGGACTAAGACCTAAATCTTACATCAAGAAGAATTGGCAGACTACATAGACTGAATTGAGCAATTGCTCTAGGCACCCAGAATAGTAGGGGGGCCAGAGTCCCCCATCATAGAGTAGACTTACATGATACTTGAGCCCTGGATTAACACAAGCAACGGTCAAACACTAGGAGAGAAGTTGCTTTACAGCAGGTATGCATATTATTTCATGAATCCAGTGCAGCTTCTATTTCCCATCTGGACCCAGACATGAGTGGGAGGGCTTTAGGTTGCAGAGTTCTTTGATTGGGTACAGGGCATCTCTGTTATTCCCTTCCCTCACTGCCCTCCCTTTGCATTACCTCTATATTACATTTATGCTCCACATAAGCCTGTCCTGTACTGTTTTAGCCCATAAGAATTATCTTGAAATGCAATGGCTGGTAGCAACTCTGGGTCAGTTTAGATGAGCTTAAGTGCCCAGTTTTGTTCACCCAGTGTTGTTTGTAAAATGTAATATTATGTTGTGCTCTGCATTATATTTTTCCTTAAATTAATGGGACAGTCTTGACGAATAGTTATGCCAACAGTCTGGTCCAATGTCACAATAAATTGGCATTTAATTTGTCTAATTTAGAGTAAAACATGCTTTGCACATGTGCAGTGACAGGTCTAAGATTTAACGGTACATAATGTAATTCCAGTGTGACATAACGAAGAAATGTTTATACAACAAAGTTTAAAAAACAACATTCCATAAAGTATTATGTTTCCAGACCTATGATTTTTTAATAATAAATGTATTGTCATTAGATCCTTGAGGATAACTTGACTGCCTTGCCTGTGCATAAGACATCTAGGATTATAAGACAACTCTTATAATTATATAAATATAGTTATATATAGTTATAAGATAACCCCCAAACTTCGGATCGCAATGAAAGAATAAAAGAAAAGGCCTGAATAAAAGACAACCCTATTGGGAAAAAACCAAAACCACTCTTTGCTTAAGTTGCTCTTACGTTCTTAATCACACTCTCTCGTTCACTCTCTCTCACACACTCTCTTTGTCAATGTCTTCCTACCTTCTCCGCCAATGTTTCTGTATTTCTGTCTCGTTTTCCACAACTTCACTTTTCTTGCCTGTTCTTGGTCTTCTATCTACTTTCTTTGTTCGTTTCTCCCTTGCGAGCCTCCACATACACAACCTTTGCCCCGATCCTATTGAATTTGCAGACAAAGAGAAGCATTTCTGTACCTGGATAATGGAGCTGATACCAGGGAGAAACGGGCGAAGAAAGAAGAAAGCATGCAAGTGAAGAAGCAGAGCTGTGGAATTGAGACAGGGACATGGAAGCAGTTGGCAGAGAAAGTAGGAAGACATTGAGAAAGAGTATGAGAGAGTGCGTGAAAGAGTGTAAGAGAGAGAGCATTAGAGTTTGAGAGAGCGTGAGAGGGAGTGACAAGCTCCTAGGATGAGCTGTTTTTCTGAAAAAAATATGATTTTCCAAACAAAAAAAAAATACACAAGAGGTGATCTCATCACATTAAACAAATGTAATAAGGTCCATATAAGGCTATATCACAACACCTCTAGCCAGTAAGCAAAGTAGTTAACAAGAAGGTGTCTGTAACGGAGCTGGCTAGTCCGACCGACTACCTCCGCTGTCTTGTGCTCCCTTAGCCTGGGACAACACACGTTCCCCGGTTCCCCAGTCACTAGCCGAGACTCAGTGTAGGGTAAAACCAAACGAAGACTGATTTATTTTAGACACACAGAGCTGGATATATCCATCAAAACACACATTAACATAAAACAAGATATTGGGACATAAACCGCCCCCTTAATCTGCCTCCCAGAGACAACAGGGGCAGTTACGGGATTAACAATACAATAGGTGGGGGAGACTGATTTATACATTAAACATCAAAGAATGGTGGTCACTCCCTGGTGGCAGACCCTGGCTGTCTGCTGGAGATAATCCCCTCAACCAGTGATGAGAAGATACTACTGGGGGTAGCCACAGAAGTCTCTACAAACCCAGGGCCCATAGTCAATAGGGAGGAGGCTGGCAGTCAGGCTTCTCCAGTGGTCCCAGTGACGGAGGCTTCCGTCACAGTGTCCGTT
Organism: Spea multiplicata; assembly: GCA_009364415.1. NCBI lineage: Eukaryota > Metazoa > Chordata > Amphibia > Anura > Pelobatidae > Spea > Spea multiplicata. Next base: position 40,484 of record VKOC01003505.1, read on the forward strand.
GCATGTACAAAATAATTTGAAAACATTTTATATTCTATTTAAAAAATATTATGTATAAGTTGAAAGTGTTTCAGCATGCTGCAAGTGTCCATAGCAATATTATGATCAGATTCCAAATCGTCAGATCAGCTGGCTGGCGTGCTGGTTTAAAAAAACCCTTGTCCCTGCTACCATATAGGGATCATAGTTTGTGAGGTTACAAGTGCCCCCAAAATCACCTCCTTCGTTATGCTACTAATGCGTCCCGCTATACAGCCCAGCTGCCTCTTCCAATGCTTTGTTGATTTGCCTGCAGGGGCGTAACTAGAAACCACGGTGCGAAAAATTGCCTTGGGCCCCACAACTTCAACACCTGGTCTGTGTCATCATTGCCCCCACACAACTGCTCTGTGCCCTCTTTGCCCCTTTCCACCCCTCAAACATACAACATATGCAAGCACACTTACACAAATTACACACTTACTCATACTCACTAACAGACACTCATCCCACTTAAACAATTGCACATCCATGCTCATGCACACACACAATTACACATCCATGCTCACACACAAGTACACCTCCATGATCAAACACACACACGTACACATGCATGCTCATACAAACACACAATTATACATCCATGCTCACACACACAAACATAATTACACATTCATGCTCACACACAAACACAAGTACACATCCATGATCAAACACACAGAAGTACACATGTATGCTCAAACACACACACAAGTACATATATATATACATATATATGGAAACACATATATTCCACTTCACAATCCCGCTTACCTCTCACCGCTCCTGCACAGTGTGCGAGCAGCCTTGGATTTACCACAGGGTCATGTAGTAGTTATGCCAGTGATTACCTGCCTACCTTATAGGTGCTGTTCCACCTAGGGAGCCCCCTTAAAATAAGTTTAATGCTCCTTTTTACTTTTAAACTGTGTTTAAAAACATTTATTGAAATGCTACAGTTGCCTAGAAAGGCATTCCCCCACAACATGTTGACCACCTACAGACCGTGGCGTTGTCAGGGAGGGCCATGGCCCCCCTACATCATGCTGTGCCCCCCCATTTGCCCCCCTAATTGAATCGCCATATTACTAGGGAGCACTGATAGACACGGAGGAGACAGAGGGGCGCCAAGCAGTCGCTTTTGAATACGTTTTCAGCAACTGCTCGGCGCCCCTCATTCTCCTCTGCCTCTAGCTTGGTTACAGAGGGTGGAGCCAAGGGAGCACTGATTGGAGCAGAGGAGAGAAAAGCGTCCCTCACTCTCCTCGCGCACCCACCGCAGGACTTCTGCAAGGTAAGTGAACTACAAAGGGGGGAGAGGGTAGATAGTGAGAAGGGATGAATTAATGTGTGGATGAATTGTGTGAATGAGTGAGAGAATTAATTTGTGAGGATGCATTAATGAATATGTGTACATGATTTGTGTGAATGAGTTATTGAATAAATGTGTGAATGAAAGGGTGAATAAGTGAGTGACTGTAAAAGTGTCTGTGTGTATCATAGATGTATAATTGATTTGTGGAAAGGCAAAAATGGCACAAGCAGGGAGTTTGAGCCTTGGGGACCAAGATGACACAGGCAGGGTGTTTGGGGACAAGGATATCTAGTCCTATGTGTGTAATTTGGGTTCTGATCAGGTTCAATGTGGGTAATGTGGATTCCAGGGCTTGCTTTGGGGTGTGCAACCTGTGATCTATGCCTGTAATTTAGGGGGTTTTATCTATACCTTTAATGCTGAGTTTTTAATGTGAATCCCAATTGATCTTAACCTGCAAAGCTGGGTTTGTGTGTTATCCTGTTGATCCATATCTGCTATACTATGTTTCCATACATTATTTATGTATACCTGCAAATACAGGGTTTGCATGTCTTTTTCAGTTGATCAATACCTGCAATGCTTTGTTTCCATACATTATTATTGTATACCTGGAAATACAGGATTTGTATGTCTGATTCTGTTTATTTGATCTATACCTTCAGTGCTGAGTTCACATTGAATTTCAATTGATCTATACATGCAAAGTCGGGTTTGTGTGTTAATGTGTTGATCTATACCTGCTATAATATGTTTCCATACATTATCTATATTTATACACTGGCAAATATAGGGTTTGTATGTCTTATTCAGTTGACCTATATAAAGCCCTGCGCACAAAATCAATATCAATAGTTCATGTCCAATACTCCGGTAAAAATACAGCTGAACCAATAATATAAATAACTTTAACACTTACAGCAACTGAAAGGTTAATGGATACCGATAGGGTTTTCTTTCTTGCTGCTGATAGCACAAGGTAATCAAACAGTGACTATAATGTATCCAGGGTACTTATCTTGAGTCTTCTATTGTGTGTCAGTCAATGTACAGCTTCAGCAATATTCATGTTGCAGGATTTTCAGCCATGTGGAGGTAATCTCCCAAGATGGAAAAATGGTTATGCGCCACTCAGAATAGGATAAAAAAATTAAATTGATTGTAATCCATATAAAATGTAATAATATACAAAACATAGCAAATTTTGTGCAAGGCTAACAAAGTGATAGCCTTAGACAAATCAAATTTGCTATCACAGTCTTCCCCTAATCTGCAGTCAGTCTGGCAAATATTTTTTTTGGTGTGGGAGCGGAGGGAGGGATTGCATGCCAGGGAGCATGGGGGGGGGGGCAAATGCTTGCATATGGTCCAGTTTTTTCAATATAAAATGTATTGACAGCAGGGTCTAATATTTATATACATTGTCAGCAGGGTCTAATATTTATACATATTGGCTGCAGGGGCTAATATTTGTATATATTGGCAGCAGGGGCTAATATTAAAGAATAAAGACTAACCACCAGTTCAGCTGTTACTTTGAAATCATATTTCAATCACAGTCTTTACTTCAAAGAGATAAGTACATATTATGTGGTTAAAAATGCATGTCTAACTCATATATACCTATATATATATATATATATATATATATAGATACATATATATGTAGTGTTGTATAATTACCCCACACACACTTTGGTCCCTGTCCCCCAATGTGCCCCTCTAAATATTAAAGCTGGGGATGGCACTGCCTACAGCCATCCCCACATGCTCTTACAGAACACCGTTTCCCAGATGGACCTATGGAGCCAACTTTAAATAAAGAAAACAGCTTTACATGCCCATTGCATAGGCACTTTATGGAAGTAAATAAACAGTACTTGTGGGCATTTCTTCACAAGCACAGCAACACACCTGAACACAAGCACCTGGTTTGCCCCAAGGCCTTGTCTGTACTGTGAGTATTGCCTGCATTCCGTTGGTGACAATTGATGTGTGCGCCATGACTTTAAAAGGGTGTAGAACGCTATATACGATAGCTTTCTTGCCTTGATATCAAGACGTTCAGCAACACCGAGATCTGCAGGAGTGGCCCATCCCCTGGACTCCAACATCTGCCAAATATAATATGGCGAAGGTCACCTGATGTGATCTGGATGTGATCAATAATATGATCATAATAATGGTATAGAGGTTGCATTGTAGAGCTGAATGGGGACAGCAATGACATGGGGGGGCTGTTTGGGGACAGAAGTGATACTGAGGAGACACTTACATACCTATTTTTTTTTTTAACGAATACAAAAAAATATTATATAGCTTGTACAAAAATAAATTGGTTTACTAACCTTCTACTTCCACTTTTGGGGGGTTTCGTCTAGACCTCCATCCCCTGGTAACAACAGACTGTTTTCTATGTATACAGGAAGTGCAAGGGGGCGGAGCTTTCACCCCTCACGCTGCTCCCATCACTATGCAGCCATCAGATTGCTGGAAAACTGATCTAAACTGACGCTGGGTGCTGATGCTGCAGGCCGGAGCTACTTTAATACTTTTTTAAAAAAAAATTTATATGGCAAGCCGGATCGGCTATTAAATGAACAAAAAAGTATTAACCCCTTGACTGCTAACGACGGCATGGTGCCGTCGCTAGCAGTCCCAGTCAGGTGCTAATGACGGCACCATGCCGTCGCTAGCACTATATTACCTTGATGGAGGTCTGTGGACCCCCATCACCCCCTATCCCGGCGATCTGCCCCTCAACCTGAAGGGCATCACTGGGACCACCCGATCCGGCCGGTGACGTCGCGCGTAATGACGCGATGACGTCACCGCGCAACTTTATTGAAAACTGACAATTGTCAGTTTTCACGGTATGGGGGCATGCTGCTTAGATGCCTGTATCTCAGGCATCTAAGCAGCTACAGACCCCCAACATATACCGTTGGAAAGGTAATCGCCTCACCTTTCCAACGGTATACTGCTTGTAAAAAAAGAATAAAAAATATTAAGTAAAAAAAATAAAAATGTACAAAAAAAGTAAAAAAAATGATTTGGGGGTCTCTAAAGGCAGATAAATAAAGATCAAAATTGCCTAGAGACCCCCAAATTAAATTATCTAAACATAAACTGGTTTAACTTTAAAAAAAAAAAAGTTTAAGTATTCTAGCTAAATGATCACTGTGGTAGCCAATGTTACCACAGTGATCATATAGCTATAAAAAGTCACATTCCCTTTTTAAAAATGGCCGATACTAAATTTTAACCCCATGATCCCTTTGATCATGGGGTTAAATTTAGCCAATGGTAGAGGAAGGCAATTTTTGAAATCCTGATGAACTGCAAATATTATTAAAATCAGCCATTTAGCCTGTGCGGTACGTGAGTAACCCTCTCACCCCTTGAGCGATATGCATTTTTACTGCAAAACTTATTTTTGCTGTAAAAGTGATTTTTTTTCTCCCTTTACGATCATTTGGGATTGTAAGGGGAAAGAATGGTGTGTGTGTGCTTCTGTGAGTGAATGTATGGAAAGTATGGTGTGTGCTTCTGCGAGTGAATGGAGATATGAAAAGCGTGTGAATGGTCAGTAATTAGGGTTGAAGCCTTGACGTGGCATTACTGCTCACGTAAGAAGTTAAATTATGGCACAAAAAGTACATATTTTCAAAAACTACACCCCTTGGCGCATCAAATGAGGGGCTGCATGTGTTTCTAGGACAAACCTGGAGTGCGCAAGACACAAATGAACATGTCGCTATGGTTAGAAAAAACATATTTTCTAGCCAAAGCGACACATTCCATCATTATTTGTGCACTCAACTTTTGTCCTAGAAATACACGTAACCCCTCATTTGAAGCGCCAAGCGGTGTAGTTTTTTTGAAATGTGTACTTTATGTACCCTAATTTAACTTCCCAGATGTCTAGACCACTTTATCTTCAGATCTGGCAGATTGGAGAATCTTGTTAAAAAATTGTCTTAAAACATTTAGGGGTGATGCCTGCAATTAGACAGCTCTAGACAGCTGGGAAGTTAAATCATGGTACATAAAGTATATATTTTCAGAAACTACACCCCTTGGCGCATCAAATGAGGGGCTGCATGTGTTTCTAGGACAAACCTGGAGTGCGGAAGACATAAATGAACTTGTCGCTTTTAATTTTATTTATTTTTTATTTTTATTTGTGTGATATTCACTTATTTGTTGTGCAAGTCAGATTTGTGATACAAATACAAATAAGACCTCATTTGCTGCGGCTGGGGGTGTAGTTTCTAAAAATATATAGTTTTTGTGGCATATTTTAACATCCCGGGCAGCTAGACCTGTTTAATAGACGGCGGCCATGCATTAAATTTAAAGATGTCTTTTGTGATAGTCTAATAAATTTAACTTTTAGCAATAAAATATTAGAAAAACACAGTCTACTGTTCTCAATGTCTGTTTATTTTAGACCGGTTACCTACTACAAATATTTAGCAACACAGGTTTTGATATTAGAGTTTAGAAAAATAACATTACAAACTAGTTTTTATTGAGTTGGAAGTGAAAAATTACACTTTTTTTCCATTTTTGGCTGTATTTTGCAAACCTAATGAGACATACACTTATAAAAATGGTATATTTGGAATCTGCTGGGTGTGCTGAAAAAAACAATATATGGTTTGTATAGTTTAAACGCGTTTCAAAGTAAATTTCTTGGGAATAAACGAGAGGTGCACCAAAATGCCGAAAACCAGCTTAGCACCAGGGTGGGAAATGTCTTAGCAGCCAAGGTTAAAGTAGCTCCGGACGGCGGCATCAGCACGCATCGGCCGTTTAGATTAGTTTTCCAGCAGTCTGATGGCCGCATAGTGATGGGAGCAGTGTGAGGGGTAAAAGCTCTGCCCCCTCGCACTCACCTTTCACCCCTCACGCTGCTCCCATCACTTGGCGGCCATCGCATACGGCCGCTGGGTGCTGATGCGGCCGGCGCTGCTTTAATACTTTTTTTTTCATTTAATAGCCGATCTGGCTTGTCATATTAAATGTAAAAAAAAGTATTAAAGTAGCGCCGGCCGGCGGCATCAGCACCCAGCGGCCATTTAGATTAGATTTCGGACGGCCTGGGGGGCAATTGTCCCCCTGGCCAGCCCGCCCCTGATCTACAGTATTATTGGAACCATTCATTTTTTGTGTACCAAACACTCACACCTAGGTTAACTTCTGATATATATGTTTCCCATGTGAAAGCATAACCAGCATATAGAATTGTCATGTAAATGTAATTTTGTAGCAAGACAGGAGGCTTCATAATTTGCATAACATCTTTACTCTACCATCAATAGCAGCAAAGAGACAAACATGAAAATCAACATAAAACAGGGACTATAAAGCCTTCCTCTTATTTGCTGCTACCACCATCAGGTCAGATCAGCTATCCATTCAATGTTCCTATATTGATTGTTTAGATTATTATCATTATTTTGCTGATATTATTATTGCAATTACATCACCTCGATTTGTTCCCTATTTTTCCCTATGTTTTCTCCCTGCAGAGACTCCCCTTTTAGGGACCTCTCTTTAGGCCCTAAATCCTTTTTATTTTTTCTCTAACTGCTTTCCTTGCTCTCCGCGTTTTGCTTCTCTGTCCTCCTACCTCATGGTGTCGGCTCCCCGTTCGTCTCCTTCTCTCTATTAAGCAATTGCGCCTTTACTTTCACTTTTGTTTTCTATTGCTGTTCAGTTTTTTTGTGCTTTTTTGCAGTCCCTTTAGGCTGTTTTTCCCTTGTTTCTTCCAGTTTCTAGGTGGTATCTCTAGGCCTAATTCTTATTTTAAGGAATCTTGCCTCCTTTTTTATTTTTTTAATTTATTTATTTTATTTAAAGGATTTATTAAATTATTTCTGACATATGTGGTGCTTGCTGGCACATTTTCTCACCTGGTCCTCTGATACTAAAATGACATATTGCTATAGATGTGGGCCTCCCTTAAGATTGGTCCCTGTCCCCATCTGGGTTATAGTTTTACTACACCTAGGACCTTACCATTACTACACTACTAGCCTCTACCACCACCTTGTGGTTTTTCATATACTATGCCTTGCACATTTATTACTGATTTCTCACAGATCTCTGGTGTCAACATCTTAATATGTTTTCTGCTCATACTCTCTTGCTGTGAATATCACCAAGAGTCGTGCTTACCTATGGCAGACGAGACCCACATGCCTTCAGCGGCAGACCTGTCATCATGGCACATACATAGCCAGGGCCTCCTTTGATTTGGCCCTCCAACAAGCCCTAGAATCTATTCCCCATCCCCATCGGTCTCCCAGGGCTCTTCGCGTGTGCGCCTCAGGGATGACACACCCTATTCGGATATTGATTCAGAGGGCTCAGTGAGCAAATGCCCGCGCAAGGGCATTATTTTTGGCACTCTAAAGGGAAGCAACGTGCGATATGCACTCATGTTGGCTTCGCCCCAGAGGTCAGTGGGGATATCCATGGTTCCTTATAGGATAAGCTTCTGGACATTGCCAGACCAGCATCCCAATTGTTCCTTATGGGAGAACAAGCAATCATGTCTGATTCAGCGTGGCATCATCATGCTGGGTAACGCTAACTTAGCTCTCTCTACCAAGCGACGCCAGGTTGCTCTCATGCGCCTAGACCCTCGCCTTATTGATCTGGGGAGCAAGGAGTTGGGTCCAACGGCCGACGGTCTCCTTTTCCAGCATGCTTTCATAAAGGAGCTCCATAAGCATGTGAGCATTTTAACCTCCTTCACAAAGGCTCAATCCTCAATGAGGAAAGCTTTCTCTTCGAGCCCGCTTTTTCTGGCAGGGCTGGACATCAAAGGAGCCGGGCCGCCAGCCATTCAGTCTCAGCCATCAGAGGCTCCTGTTCAATCATTAGAGGCTACCAGCCGTCATTCCAGCCAGGGTACCAGTTCCGGGCTCCTTTTCCCTCCGCCAGAGGTTCAACCGGACGAGGTGCCACCAGTCCTACACGCGGAAGACCACAAACCTGTAAGTTACCTGTTTGTAAATCTTTGTTACCCCCGTTCTTAATTGCTTCCTCATGTCCCTGGACCCTTGGGTCCTTCAGTCGTTTCAGAGCTTCCTCATATATTCTTCTAGTCCCCCGTTTCTTCTATTTTCTATATTTCTATATTCTTCTAGTCAACATGCCCTTCCTTCCCCCCCAAGCTTTCTCTTCCCCAACAGGAGCTGGTGGACTCGGAACGTCACCTACTATCCCAGAAGCGGTGCCATAGAACAACATCTTCCTGGTTCGCAAGAAGTCAGGGAAATCTTGACCCGCTATAAATCTCAGAAGCCTTAACGTCTTTGTCACCTGCCGTCACTAGAGGGCAACTGGCTTACGTCTGGACACCTATCTAACAGTCCCTGTCCACCAGGATCACCGCCGATTTCTTCAATTCTGGCACGACGAGCTTCAGCAGTTCACCTGCTTTCCCTTTGGACTCAGCTCAGCTACATAGTGTACCTGGATAACATCCTAATTTTCTCCCAGAACCCTGCACTTTACGTACCTTTTATTTTCGCCCTGCTCCCCATGCTGCCTTTGCCTTGGTTTAGCGTTAAAAATGCAAATTACGAAGCAAATTACGAAGCATCCTATATGCTATAAAATGAGAGCCTTGGTGAATATATAATCTAAATTTTAATAAAGACAGGAGGCGAATAATTTCCCACCCTTCCCGTTTCACTTCCTTTGTACCGTGGGGGTACGCCTTGTTGTTTTTATTGCTGTCTATGTTATTGGCCTTGCTATAGGATCACAGTTACTGTTCCCTTTTTCTTTCAGTTTAATCGTGCCCTTTCTGTTGGTTCGACCCGTCGAGAATAGATGTTTTGTTTGGTTATATATTTTTATTTTCATGTTTGTCTCTTTTGCTGCTATCGGTGGTAGAGTAAAAATGCTATTCAAATTATTCAACTCCTGTCTTTATTAAAATTTAGATCATATATGCACCAAGGCTGTTATAATCTCTACTTATAGTACATTTTTACTATTACTATTTAATTTTAAATTTAAATTTGAGTATCCATCAGTCTTTGTACATCTATTTTTCTCCTAAAGGCTTATTTTATTTTTTCCTTACACAACATTAGGAGAGTGGGAAATTTCTTTCTTTAACCCCTTTTAGGGCCAGGGTTTTATACTATGTTTGTGCTAAATGACCAGAGCAGTTTTTTTTGTTTTTGCTATGTCTTTTTTTAATTGTGATTGCCCACTAACTCATTTAGTGCACTCCCACAAAATATATATTGGTTTTTTTTTCCAAGACTTTTTAAAAATGCGATTTGCTGGGAATTGGGCTGCAACATTACCCCCAACTGTCCCAATTTAGGCAGCACAGTCCCGATTTTGTGTCTCTGTCCCGCCTTCTTGCCTTCCCACCTATCCCTTCCTCTATCCCACTTTGCAGGGGCAGATGAAGGGTGAGGTCACAGTCGGGCTGGCCCACTGGGATACCGGCGGCCGGAAAAGGCTTTCAATCCCGTTCGCAGCCGCTCAGCAGCTGTTTTGAATGTTGGCCAGCAGGCCGTCTAATGAATTTAAAGGGGCTGGCATGCACGCACCGCGCCACCCAATGGCTGTGCCTCAGCTCTTCGCCCCACCCCTTTTAAGACGTGTGACAAAGTGCTGAGGCACGCCCATTGGGCGGCACGGTGTGTCCACGCCGGCCCCTTTAATTTCATGAACGTCCTCCACCCACTGCCCCCACCAGACATCAGGAAGCAGTGGTAAGTCGGGGTGGGGTGTTTTGTGTTATATGGGGGGCATAAGGCTTTTCTGGAGGCAGAGTACCCCATGATATGCCTTTTAACCCATTTATGCCACTCTGCCTCTAAAAATGCCTTTTAACCCCCTAAATTCTACTCTGGCATATAGGGGGTTAAAAGGCATATCATGGGACAGAGTGCCATATAGGGTGTATAAGGCATTTCTGGAGGCAGAGTGGCATATAGGGGGTATAAGGTATATTTTATTGTAAAATTTAGGTTTTTTCCCATTTTTAACAAACCCATTCTATACATACACAATGCTTCTATACATTTCTTTTCCTGGGTATGTAGAATGACTGAAACAACTTGTGATTTGTATTCTGAAACACCCTCTAGTACAGAAATACCCCACATGCATGGGTAGGGCATTTTTTAGCACTGTGGTTTCAAATGGATCTGTCAAATTTTGGATTTGACAGATCAGTTTGTAGGTCCATGTCCCACATTCCATTTTACCCCATAAAACTATATAGTTTCAGAAACTAGGCAGCACAGGAAATCAGATTAGGGGCATATTGGTCTGTTCCATGAAGCTGATTCCACACCTTCCAAAGTTGGTGTAATAAAAAAAAACAATTTTTCACATCCACTTTGAAGTTGCACCCTGTTTTTTCTGGGTGAATATGTGAAAGAACAAAAGGTCTTGATTTGCATTTAGCAACAAGTAAATTTAATTATGTACAGCAATACCTTACATGCATGTGTAAGTCAAGTTTCTCATACATTTTGGGGTCAAAACTGGAAAATATGCTTTTCATTTTTCAAACTTTCCCCTTACTGGGCCCATGTCTCATTTCAGACACAGTAGAGGTCCCAAAAATCAATTTAACCCCATAAAACTATATATTCCCTAAAAGTACACCCCTTGATGATTTCAAAGATACTTACCTTTGTAGGCGGCCCACATCAACCACAGATCTAACAGGAGCACAGTCATTTGAGGTTTTTGTTTTACATTTTCACATGCCATGCACATTTTGGAATAGATGCTTTACATTGAGTTGCCTGAAATAAAGTTAGAAAACTTTAAATTAATTTCACATTCCCCTTAGGTACCACATATGTGTGGTGTGGTATGTCTGCATTACGTGGTCACAAGAGACCACCAAATCATGAGAGTGCAAAGAGGTTTCAACTTTTTTACAATTGAATCATGAAGGTGTACCTTATGTTTTGGGGGTAAAACCACACCTAAGCACAAACCTCTCCCCATAAACTATATATTCCTTGAAGGAACATTGCCGAAGGATTTCAAACACACCCCAAAACAAACACAAATCTAATGGGAGAGCAGATTTTGTTTTTTTTTCCTTTACTTTTTCAGGTCAAGCACATTTTGGGACAGATGCTGCATGCTGGGATATCTGTAACAAGAAATAAAACACAAAAATGAATCTCTATCTTCTCCTGAGCAAGATATGTTTGGTATGTGAGTGTTAAATGATCACAAGACACCCCAAATGATCATCTAAAGGGAACACTGGAGATTGAGATTTTTTTCTTCTACCTTTTCACATTTCTTGCACATATCAGGATGAATATCTAGATTTCTTTGTCTTGCACACATAGCAGGGTTTTTAATGATGTTCCTTCCCTGGATTTTGGGGCAATGTTTAAATTGTTTTTGGTGTCTCTTTCCTTTGCTGGGTTTGGGAGCATTTTATAACTGTATTTTTTTGTGTCTTTCCTTCCCTTGGTTTAGGGCTAATTGCTCAAATGTGTTTTAGTGTCTCGGAACCTGCTAGAATGCAAATAACTAACAGCTTAGTGAAAATACCTAGAGGTTAGATTAGGGGTTAGCGAATAGCTAAAGGGATAACACCAAGGTCCTGTTAGTGGATAGTTATAGCTATGGTTAGATGTTGGGGTTAGGTTAAATATCTGTATTATGTTAGTGATAGGGATGGTGACTGGATTAGGTCACTGGTTGTTGGTCATGTAACTGATCAATGATTGGTGATCAAAAAGGTCTTTATTCAGTGGTAAAAAAACAAATAAGAATGTATCGCAATCAGATCACTTGTAAGTGAGAAATGTAGGCTTCTGACATTGATCAAAAATCAGTGACCTAAAATGTCACTGACAAGTGAACAGGTAATACTTACCGTATTTACTCGATTATAAGACGACCCCTCAAAATCTGAATATTAATTTAGGAAAAAAAGAAAAAGCCCGAATATAAGACGACCCTATAGGAAAGTTTTACCAGTAAATGTTACTTCATGTAAACTATGTAAACTATTTTTTTAAATAAAAGCTAGGATTGACAAAAATATTTTGTTTTTATTTCCTTTTATTTTCCAACCTGCCCCCCTAGTTATGCACATCTGCCCCCAGACATGCCACTGTGCCCCATGATATGCCTTTTAACCCTCTAAATGCCACTGTGCCCCATGATATGCCTTTTAACCCTCAATATGCCACTGTGCCCCATGATATGCCTTTTGACCCCATATATGCTACTCTGCCTCCAGAATTGCCTCTCTGGCATTTAGGGGGTTAAAAGGCATATTATGGGACAGAGTGGCATATAGGGAGGTATAAGGCATTTCAGGAGGCAGAGTGGTGTATAGAGGGTTAAAAGGCATTTCTGGAGGCAGTGTGGCATTAAGGGGGTTAAAAGGCATTTCATAGAGCACGCTGCCTACAGAAATGCCTTATGCCCCCATTAAACACTCCCCCCTCCCCAAACTTACCGGTGCTTCTGATTCCCCGGTGTTCCCCACACCGGAACTCTCCTCACTGACAGCCGGGGAAGGTCTGCGCGATGGACGCAGACAACCCACGCTGCTAACCGCACCTCCTTCTGGCTGCAGCAGAAGTTGTCTACGCGAAAAACCTTGTCTTATAATTGAGCAAATCCGGTATATATTAATGTTTTTAATTACCGTATTGGGCCGAATATAGGCCGCACTTTTTTTCCCCACTTTAAGTCTTAAAGTGGGGGTGCGGCCTATATTCGGGGTCTAGCGCTCGACATGCAGTTCCGGGCGCCGGGCAGGCAGCAGGGTTAGGATACAGATCCCCTGCAGCAGTTCAGGGTATCCTACTCTCTGATACGCTCAGACAGCCTCCCCTGTTGGCACTTTCCACGGGGGGGGGGAGTGCCGGCACGGGAGGTTGTCTAAGCGTATCGCGCAGGCATTCACCGGTTGCAGCGATGCGCGCATAAACAACCTCCGCCGCCGGCACATCTGCTCTTTGTGCTTTAAAAATCTCCCTTGCCGGGAATTCCCACGGGGGGAGTCCCGGCAAGGGAGATTGTTAAAGCACATCGTGCAGACGTGTCGGCAGCGGAGGATGACACCTCTTTCTAAGTCATCCAGTAGCTGTCATAATGATCAAATCATTCCTATTGGCCAAGAATGATCTGATCATCAACAGCCCACCTTTGAAGTTTGAACTTAACCCCTTCGCTGCTAAGCCATTTCCCACCCTGGCGCTAAAACAATTTTAAGCATTTTGCTGCAGCTCACGTTTAAACACCTTTAGAAGTGAATTTCTTGGGAATAAACTATACAAACAATATATTGTTTCTTTCAGCACACCCAGCAAATTCCAAATATACTATTTTTATAATTTTATGTCTCATTAGGTGTGCAAAATAAAGCCAAAAATCCGAAAAACTGTATTCTTTCACTTCTGACTCAATAAAAACTAGTTTGTAATTTTATTTATAAACTTTTTTATAAACTCTAATATCAAAACCTGTGTTTAAAAAATTGCCTCCCTCTACCATTGGCTAAACTTAACACCATGATCAAAAGGATGATGGGATGCGGGCCAGATCAACAGGGCAGAAGGTGGTGGGGGTCCACAGACCTCCACTAAAGTAAGTCACTGCTGAGGATGTAGTGGTTACTACAGTGGTGGACATCTGCACGATGTGCGTAGACAACTTCTGCTGCTGCCCAGCTTCTATGACGGAGTGGCAGAAGGTCATGTTACGCGGTGCTCCGTCATAAAAGCCCCGTTGAAAGTGCCGGGCAGCAGCGGAGGTTGTCTGCACGCATCACACAGACGTCCATTGGCTGTCAGAGAGGAGGATCCAGGTCCCCTGCAGACCTTTATTTGATGTTGGATTATGAGACAACCAGGCCCAAGCCGGCCCAAGACAATATGCCGCCTGGGGCGAAATTTAAAATGCCGCCCCCCCATTATCTACCCTTCCTCTCCCTGCCGCCCCCCCATTATATACCCTTCCCCCCCCGTACTTACCTTTCAGCAGTCCTGCGGCGAGTCTCCCTGCTCGCGTCTCGGTGCCGGCTTGTAATGCTGAGCGCCGGAAAACTTCATCTTCCGGCGCTCAACATTACAAGCCGGCACCAAGACTGAGCTAGAGGGCTCGCAGAGGTACTGATAACTTGGTAAGATAAAACCACTCGGCGTCCATCTCTCTTCTCGGCTTTAAAAAAACACATTTAGAAGTGAATTTCTTGGAAATAAACTATACAAACCATATTTCTTCTCGGCTTAAAAAAAAAAAAAAAGGGCCGGCCCTGGAGACAACCTCAAATATAAGACGAGAGTTATTGTTCAGAGCATTTGTCTTATACTCGAGCAAATATGGTAATAGTGATGTTATTTCTCTTTCTTATTTTATTGACTATTTTTTATATTTCAAATTTATTTTTGATACAGTCCCTACAGGCCTGTGTGCGATAACGCACATGGAATGGCATATCTGGAGGCTGTCATCTGCCCAAGCAGGGAGATAGCAGTTCGAAATGTTGGTCGTCTCGAAGCCTGAGCTCAATTAATCAAGTCTGTCTACTTTGCATGCTTTTCCCGAGTAATGAAGACTTTCCTCCGTGAAGAGCTGCTAATGAAGCAGAGGAAATTGATGTGTCTGGAATGGATGATCCGTGATTTCCCCCAATTCACTAGCCATTCTAGATTGTTGAAGTACTACCCATTGTACAGCACTATGGAATTTGATGACGCTATATGAAACAATAAATAATAATGGTGCTTCGCATGGATGAGTAGCAGTGATTGAGTGGTGGCATGAGTTAGCCATGGGTCGCTCAAAACGACAATCCTCGAATCTGTCATCATCCGGGGGACCACACACAATTTATCATGAGCACGGGAATAAGCCTGGAAAATACCTGCCTAGGGCGCTTCGTAAACATCGCAAACAATCCTATATACCAGTCAGGAACTGGGTCCATACAGACAACTGTAAGGACCCAGGGCGCCCAAAGATAGAGTTCAGGATGCAGGAGCAGAGTCACAGGACAGGGCCTGGTGCAGGGTGACTGCACTCACCTGGGTGTTAAGCATCTAGGGTTGTGCAGCCACATACCAGCGCCCTGATATAGCAGTGGATGTAGTCCAGAATGAAGCAAAGATATATCCTGCAGGCACCCTGAAGCAGGCATGAGACATAGCACTAGACTCATGTGCGGGATGCTGCAGGCCGGGGGTGTGGAAGCTAAGCAGAGTAACAGCTGAAACATAGCGAGCAAGGGACAGGGAGACCAAGCAAGAAACATAACCAGACAAGACATACATAATACAGGGCACAACAGGGAACAAGACAAAGAATACTCAAGATCCGACATAAACAGGACAGGACATCCCTCTACCGGGGATACAGGACAGGACACCCCTCTACCGGGGATACAGGAAAGGACACCCCTTCTACCTGGGATACTCCCTCTACCGGGCGTACAGGACAGGACAACCCTCTACCGGGGATACAGGACAGAACACCCCTCTACCAGGGATACAGGTTACAGGAACAAGCTACTCACATAAATACAAGACTAGCCTAGGACTATAAGATAACTATTGGAGATTCCGTCACATCTTATGGCCATGGTATGCTTAGCCCACCACTACGCCAAAGTACTCCAATATTCGGTGGGTCCTAACGCTAAACCCTGCCTACAGAGGTACTATATAAACCAAACATGAAATCCAAACACATAGCAGGCAGACATACCTTTAGACTGCAGACTGAGATAAACATAACGGGTGGGGTACACCTTTAAAGGAAACAGAGCTGAAGCAAAGAGCAGAACTAGAAGCAAGGAATAGAAGATCAGAATAGAGCATAAGGAAATCCAGGAATGGATTGTAGCAAAACAAAGAAACTGCAGCAAAACAGAGATATGCAGCTCCGCAGCCTGGGTAGAACGTGACAATACCTAGGATTAGGGACTCCAGTGGTATAACGCACCTCCTCCCCTCAGAGATAGCCAAGCAATTTGTTTCCTTTTATTCTGACCTTTACAATTGCTCCCCATCCCACAATCGTCCTGGGGGTTTGCCTGAGCACAACTCGGCCATTGCCCAATACGTATCCTCGCACATACCTTGCAAATTGTCCTTGGAGAGTTCAGAATCCTTGGAACCCCCGATTTCCATTGAGCAGCTCGAGCTGGCTGTAAAATTATCCAAATCTGGTAGGTGTCCAGGTCCAGATGGGCTCTATTTAGCGTACTATAAGAAATGTTTTGAAGGTTTGGGGACCCACTGGGCAGGGGTCTTTAATTCTATCCTTGAAGGGGGCTTCATTTCATCCCCACACCCTTGCGGCTATGATTTCAGTGATACCTAAGGAGGGAAAGGATGCCGAGCTTTGTGGGAGTTATAGGCCCATTTCCCTGCTTAACGTGGACCTTAATTTGTTCTCTAAAATCCTAGCGCTGCGTATAGGTAGGTTTCTCCCGAGCCTGATTCACCCAGATCAATCAGGGCTCATCACGGGTAGGGAGTGTAGGGATGGGACTCCCCGCACGATTAATCTCATTCATGAGATCAGGAGCTCAGGGTCTGGGGCTATTCTCCTCTCCAAGGATGCAGAAAAGGCTTTCGACCGGCTTGACTGGTCCTTTATGCTAGCTGTTCTGGAGAGGATGGGGTTTGAACCACACATGATGAGTTCGGTGTCTGCTCTATACTCTAAGCCCTCAGCGAGAGTTCGAATCAATGGTGGGCTTTCTGTACTCGTTCCCGATCTGTAATGGCACCAGACAAGGTTGCTGTCTGTCTCCTATGCTCTTTGTCTTGTCATTGGAACCTTTCTTGGGCCGGTCAGAAGCAATCCTGATATTACAGGTCTGCGGAGCGGGGCGGTCCTCCACAAATTGATGGCGTTCGTGGATGACATGTTGTTTGTGCTTACTAACCCCAGGGCAGGGGCGGGCTGGGCCGGGGGGCGGGGGGCAATTTGCCCCCCAGAAGCGCCCTAAATCCAGGCCGCCCTGGCTGCCGCTCATCTGAGGGCTGCCACCATGCCGGCAAGCCTTCAGAACCGGTGCACGCGGCAACTGTGGCTGTGCGCCGGGACTTGATGTCAAATCCCGGCGCACAACACTGAAGCCACGCCCACCGTCTTCCGCGCTCAGTACAGTACACCGGAAGGACAGGAAAAGAAGAAGTAGAAGAAGAAGAAGAAGAGGAGGAAGAGGAAAAGTGAGAGTGAAAGAAGAAAAGGTAGGAGAGAGTGGATTAGTGAGAGTGATGGGTGTTATGCTAAACGTAAGTGTGTGAGAGTGATGGGTGTTATGCTGAATGTAAGTGTGTGAGAGTGATGGGTGTTATGCTTA
>VKOC01003507.1:0-26636 GCA_009364415.1 Spea multiplicata
TTTTTTTTTTGAAGCGGAAGAGAGTGAGAGGGGCGCCGACCCGCTCGGCGCCCGCCGAGTGGTTTTCGTTTACCCGCTCGGCGCCCTCTGCGGCGAGTCTCCCTGTTCGGTCTTGGTGCCGGCTTGTAATGCTGAGCGCCGGAAGTGGCGTCAATTTCCGGCGCACAGCATTACAAGCCGGCACCGTGGCAGAGCAGGGAGACTCGCCGCAGGACTCTTTAAAGGTAAGTACCGGGGGGGGGGCGGCATTTTAAACTTCGCCCCAGGCGGCGTTAAGTCTTCGGCCGGCCCTGCCCCCACCCCCTTACCTGAACTGCAGATCTCTCACTCGAAGACTTCTGCAGGGGCCCGGCTGTGCGAGCAACTTCTCTGGCCCCGCCCCCAGAGGAGGGAGGGGGGAGGCAGAATTACAGCTTCCCGTTCTCCTGCTTCTAGCAAAAGAGACGCTGCTCGCGACCAAAGTACCGGTAAGCAGCCTGGCAACCTAATTGAGGTCTGATTATAAGACGATTATTTGCTCTGAAAAAAACCTCGCCTTATAATCGAGCAAATACGGTAATCGACCATAAAGCAGGTCGAGAGGGGGCCACCTCTGGACTCACAAAGAGTCATTCTCCAGCCCGCAGGAAAGGAAAAACCCCAGCGTTGGAGGAAACCTTTAGAGAAGCCATGGCTGGAAGAATTGCCCTTCTCTCTGGGCATTAAGAGGTTAATTCTATGTTGTGGATGGGGAAAAAATGAAATTCAAAATAAAATACAAATAACTCATCATAAATGTCGATCTGTGGGTTACAATCTTCAGACTTCTGCTGGGATCCCGACACTCTGCGAATCTCTTTGCCGGAGAGCCGACACTCCGCAGATCACTTTGTCAGGCGGCCAGCAGTTTTGAGGTTTCTTCAGGCTTCTTAGCTGCTGTAGATGGAGATGCTCCAGAGTGACAGCTTTGCTCCTGTGTGGAGACCTGTGCATCTTCTGTTATGACATCACAATGGAGAGAAAAAAACACCAAACTTTATTTATAAACACACACATTTACACAAAACATTCCAGATTTTATAAGGGGAACCGGGGATGGAAACAAATGTATACAATATGAATGATATAATGTAAAGGGATATATAGAAATAAAATTCCTGGCCTATCTGCATGTAATGTGTCCTGGCTTCGTCTTACACACGTGGTGATGTTGATTTAGTTTTAAAAGCAGCACTAAGGTGCGGATTAAGAGGCCATGTGCGGTGTCTGCGCTTCTAGATCAGCGGCAGAAAATTGTTTGCATAACCGCGAGGGTGTCTTCTAGAAGTAAGCCGCCGGTCAAAGGGCGACGAGAGCAAAGTAACCTGAAATAATCATTGGGCGGCTACGGGTACTCTCCCGCTCATCGTACAATACAGGGGTTAGCAGTATTATTCAGTACCGAGATCCACTTTTACGCAGCCTGGCTTTATTACTATCAGAAGCGCCTACAGTGCATACACGAAAAACGGCAGCTCGCATGTCAACAATTCGCCCTGACTCCTCCCCATCAGAGCAGATGGTGGAATCCTGTCATTATCTAGCACCGCGCCCCCGGAACCTACCAATCCGCAGCGGGGAGGGGTTGGTCTTTGAAAGTTCATCACGTTGTGGGTGTTCCGGTGGCGCATACGTCTATGTAGGGGTAGTTAACCCCTTGGTTGCTTGCGTGCCGGGTAACAGTAGTAGTCTGATCATGTCGGCCTGGCTTAGTGTCTCGGCGAGGGGTGCCACGTTGTGGAGGCCAGCTCTGCGTAGGTTCTACCGCACCGAGCGAGGGGTCTATGGCTACAGACCGAAAAAGAGCGGCGGTGCCAGCGAGCTTCGGGGGAATGATCAGGTGTACGAGCCAGCTGCTAGCAGGGCAGGTGTGTGCGGGTCTGTCACAGCACAGTGACAGGCAGCTCCTAGCGTGGGGCAAATGTCTCCTGACTTCACCATCTCTATGATTCTCCTGTAAACGTCTATGGGTTATGGACCATCAGTGGTAACCAGGGCCTTCTCAGATTGTGCTCAGTACAAGGAATATGGAAGCATGAGGGAGCATGTCTTGTGAAAAATGTGGTGGGGACTATCATATAGGCAGTGGTATAGAATATTATAAACTCGGAAATGCACGTTAGATCTAAAAAAAACCCTTATATCTAAAAAAAAAACCCTTATATCTAGGTATTCTATTTATTCACTTCTCTGTTATCTAACTGGTGCAAATGCGGTGACCTCAAAATACCCCAAATGGCCAAAGAGTGACACTTTGCTTTAGGGTCGTTGGATTGGGGTCAGTGCTTTAACTCTTTAAGGCTCTTTAAGGCTCTTTAATGTGACTTTGTGGCCTACAGATAGCTGTATAGGTCATTACGTAAGGTGTTTAGAAGAATTTTGTATTTAATATGCACAAATTAATTTATAAAGCATTTTAATCCGTTTATATTCAAATTATTGGGACCTACCGTATTTGTTAAGGGGCCATAAAACACTGTGATGCAGTCATACTGAACATGTTAAGCTTTTGGAGAAGAGAGAGATCGGGGGATTAAGGGGTGACAGAAGGCTTTGACTGCCAAATGGGTACAGTTCTTTATGGATCTACTGCATCTTGTCAAAAGCGTCTTTTATTAGAATGTTAGTAGTAGCCTTAGAGTTTATAGAGGGTAATGCGAGTTGTGTCTAAGACTTCACTCCCTCCATGCATTTGCTTACTTACATATGAGAGAACCTGCTGCTGGTAACTTGGTAGCGTAGACAGCCTCTTAGGTCTTCTAGGTGGTAACGTCGTCCCTGAGTGTTGACCAGCCTTCAGTAAGCCTTAAGTAAGTATTCCTCAAGATATGTCTATTGCACAATTTCAGCACCCCATTAAGGGGCTGTATCATATCAAAATATATCATTTTAGAGTCTAGCAAACTTGTTATATTCTGTAGAACTGCACTCCTTTTTGTTTAGCACATATGCTTTGTTATTTGGATTTCATGAATACATAATTCATTAAAAACAAAAAATATATATTTTTTAAACTGGTATTACATTTTCTAACAGCAATAAGTATCTTTGTCAACACATTGCCCATGATGCATGAGGCATCTGGAAGTTTTTGGTGTATCAGGGGTACTCTATGGTTTGTCCACCACAAGGCCTCCTGCTGCCACCCCTGACTCAATCAAACATGTTTTTTTCACAAGGACAGTTTGTAGAGTGATTAAATTGGACTACACAAAGGGTCTGTGCCCTGCAGAACTTTTTCTCCGCTTGCCATTATCTGGCATGTTAGCATGTTAGTCTAGTGTGCCTATGGCATGTATGGTTCACAGTTTCATGAACCCAGCAACTAGGGCATACTCATTCATTTTATGTGCATAGCTCTCCAGACTGACAGCTCACTAGTAAGTGAATGGAAGTTTTCACTAAAATGCTCCTCCGGTTTCACTGAAATGGAGATTCAGGAACCAGACTTGGTATGATGTGCTGTCTCCAAAAAAGACTGGTCATTACTGCCCCTTTAAGTCTCGCTGGTGTTTACCAGGAATGTGCTGATGCTACACTTTAGTCCTTTGATCGTTGACCTGTTTTTCTCTACTTTCCCTGTTGGATAGAGGTGTTCTTTAGCATGTCACTTTTACTCTTTTGGTTACAAAAAAAGCAGAGATTGAGAAAAATAACCTGGCTTATTATAATGTTATACTCCATGTATATTTGATATGCACAGCTCTATTACATGTTACTGGCCCTTCTTCGCTAATGCATTAATCATGTGATGTAGCGTCTTTCCCAATAGCTATTCATATCAGACTTATACATTCTGTATGTGAAGAGGTGACATGACAAACAGTTTCAGTGACCATTCTGCAATTAAGAGGTCCATGAGCGCAGTCACTAGTGGCATATATCTTCTACGGCCCAGTAGAACATAGCTCTGTCTTTGGCCAGAAATTCACATTTCCACCGCGGCCCCTGCTTCATAACCAAACTCTGAGGTGACTAACACAATATATATATAGGTAGAACCACCTTGGTGTTTCTGACAGGTATACTAGGCTTGGAACTTTACTAGTTATGTTGTTTTCATATTTCTTTCTCTATTTTGACAGTGGATCATGGCCTGGCACGACTTGTTACAGCTTACCGGGAACACGGCCACAAAGCAGCCAAAATTAACCCATTATTTACTGGTCAAGCAGTAATGGACATGGTGCCTGAAATACAAATGTTAAGTGAAACACTCCATGGGCCATTTAATACAACAGGTAAGAAGATTATTGATTATTTTTGTGTTGATGCTTATTATTAAGATTTGCATAAACAATTGTTTACAAATTGTGAATTCCCAACATTCTCTCAAATTAGTCACAAATTTAGTTCAGGGGAGAGTTACAGAAATGGGAAGTGGTTTGCAGGAGAGAAATTATCAGGAAAGGTTAAAGAACCTGAATATGCATAGCTTGTACTGATTAAGGTCAGAATAACATAGGAAACGGCAACTACATGGGCTTTTATAACTGCACATAAAGAAAGATCCAGTACTCAATGCACTCCATTGCTCATGCAGGGCAGAGAGTGACGATTAGCCATTAATTTTTCTTTAAAAGTATACATTCACAACATTGGTCTGGTATCGGCGTGGCTTTAGGTTTCTTGTCATGCTGGACAAACTGGTCAGCGGCCTGACGTGTGGTATGGAAAGAACAGAAGAAGCATTTGTATACTGTAGTAACTCAAACTTGCTTGAGTGCTTCCTCGCCTTCAGTTACTGGGTCCTTGGATCAATCTGAAAGCATACGGTTATGGCTAAGGTTACCTGTCCAGGTCCTGTCTGATACTGTGGCTTTCTGTCTCACTGTTAGTTTACTGATGTTTAATATATCCTTGCTATAGTTTAGGTTTTCTATGCATACATGGTGTATAATAATGATGAAAGCAGGGCTCCACTCAATGTATCAATTCTCGTCTTGTCATACCCCTTGGATATATGTATTGTATTAAGCGCTGTGTAAATTGTCGGTGCTATATAAATAAAAGATACTTTATTGCTATTATCACTAATGTACTGTATAGTGAAATGTTCTCTGTACCTAAACCGTTTTACCTTTCTGAACAGGGTTACTTAACATGGGGAAAGATGAGGCAACCCTTGAAGATGTCCTGGCATACCTGGATCATACATATTGCGGTCAAATATCTATCGAAACAAGCCAGTTGCAGAATTTTGAAGAGCGCGACTGGTTTTCTAGAAGATTTGAGGAACTCAAAAAAGAGATCTTTTCTACAGAAGAGAAGAAGCAATTTGCTAAGCTCATGCTGGAGTGTCAGGTAAAGCGTATGTATTATGGAGCACTACAGTGATTCTACTGTAATGTGTGGAAAGTATTTTATAGAAGCCTTCTCTCATTCTTGGTTTCTGTTCTTTTTTTTTTTTTCTTTGCTGTCACCTTCCATTTAAAATATATATTTATCGTACTAAACAGCAGTTTATACTTTATTTTGCTTTCTTAGCTGCATTTCTAAAATACCCCAGTTGAAAGTTTGTTTTATGTGCCAGTAAGCACAATAGGAACAATATATTTTATACATGATCCGTATTTGTAATGTTGCAGATACAACTAGTCCCGCGCCGCTATTTTGCCAACAAAATAAATTAAATGTGGGAATTGTACAATGCGAGTGCCTATCCCACCAATAATTACAAGTACCAGAAATGCCCCAAGGAATAACGCAATCCAAAATTGAAGAGATTACCGGTATATGGTATATTTGTTGTTGCATACGGTATTATGCAACAGTATATTTTTTGTTGGTTTTATTTCATGTGATACGTTTAAAAACATTTAAAAATATTGTTTTATTTCTGTATTTCGTTTATTATTCTTTTTTTCCTTGCACAGGAATTTGACCGCTTTCTAGCTACAAAGTTTTCCACAGTGAAACGGTATGGCGGAGAAGGAGCAGAAAGCATGATGGGTTTCTTCCATGAGCTGATGAAGATTTGTTCGTTCAGTGGTGTAACCGATGTGGTTATAGGAATGCCTCACAGGGGGAGGCTTAACCTACTTACCGGGCTCCTTCAGTTTCCTCCTGAGGTACAGATAATGGTTGGCTATGTGAGCTTTGACCGCTGTGTTTCCCAAGGGTAGAAAAAGGTTTCACGTTGGTACATACAGTAGGGGTAGCTAGCCAGCTGGTAAGCGTCATGGGGGTTGTAGTCCTACAAGAGCTGCTGTCCCTTGCAATTCCCAGCTAGCTGCATTTTCCCATCAACGCAAGAGCAGAGTTGTCCTCTAGAAATTTCTCAACATCTACAGCGCTACCTGTTGGCTGTAGTGTATATTGTGACCTCCTTCAGATAAAAAATGAAGTAGACGCAGCCTGGTTTGGTGACTTGCCAGGGTAACCAAATCAAGTAGTGTGACCCAAGCGGCCAAATATACTGTATATTGTGTTTTTTATTTTCTGTGGGAGATGCTTATTGTATCTGAAGCTGGCTAATTTAGCATGGTTTTGTATCAACATGTATGTAAGGCCCCAGAAATGTCAAATGTGTGTATGTATATGTGTCATGTATAAACAACCAGAAAAGAAAGGAAGAAAGGGGATAAGAGAGAGGGCTCACCAAAGTAAAAGCCATAACATTCATACTTTATCATAAACAATGATACATGGGCCACAGTACACAATGTGTCTGTAATTGTTGTATTTGCTTTATCTTTCAGCTTATGTTTCGTAAAATGCGAGGATTAAGTGAATTCCCTGAGAACTCCCCAGCAATTGGTGATGTTCTTTCCCACTTGACCTCTTCCGTGGACTTGGACTTTGGTTCCCATAGGCCTCTGCATGTGACTATGTTACCCAACCCCTCACACTTGGAGGCAATCAATCCTGTAGCCGTTGGCAAAGCTCGAGCCCGACAGCAATCCCTGTCAGATGGAGATTACTCTAATGACATTTCAGCACAGCCAGGGGACAAAGTTGTATGTCTTCAGGTAAGCTCTGGCGTTAAACTAAACAAAAGCAACAAACTACAATAATTTATATATTTTTTTTGAGATCTGAAATTTTTGTGAAGAAAAAATATTTATATGGAATAACAAATATAGGCCACTAGTCCATTAGGGTCTGTATTTGTGCTTTTAAAAAGTCACCTTTTTTTAAGTTAGCACAGAATATTAGGTATATTATATAATATATCAGAACACAGGCAGTATGTCAGTCAGACGTTAGGAGGTAACATTGACGTTTATTTTACAGTTGTTCATGATCAGTTATTTATACTGGCCTCACTAAAATACACCATAGCAGATTGCGATCAAATGTACAGTATAGTTGCCCCTATAACATCATTACATTTACCTTCATATGGTATTTGCTTTCTTATCAATTTATTTATTACACCTTGCTAAATAAAAATGTACCTTTTGGCAGAGGTTTGTGTGAGCGTGCATCAGCGGTTTTATAGTGAACTTTTGATTAAGCTCTTTCTATTTCACTCTCTCGCTCTCTCGCCATATGACCGCGGTGTAGTAACATGCTTTTACCTATTTTTCATCTTGTACAGGTACATGGTGATGCTTCGTTTTCTGGTCAGGGAATAGTTCCTGAAACATTTACTCTTGCCAATTTGCCACATTACCGCATTGGTGGCAGCATTCATCTCATTGTTAACAATCAACTAGGATATACTACCCCCTCTGATCGTGGAAGGTCCTCTTTATACAGTAGTGATGTCGGTAAGTGTTAATATTACAATGTTTTGTGAACAAATATGATTATGAATTATGGCCTGTGCACATTGGACAGAAAACGCG
Source organism: Spea multiplicata (assembly GCA_009364415.1). NCBI lineage: Eukaryota > Metazoa > Chordata > Amphibia > Anura > Pelobatidae > Spea > Spea multiplicata. The sequence goes on from VKOC01003507.1 coordinate 7,812, forward strand.
GTGGTATCTGGGCTCTATTCAGGTTATTGGCGATCTCACCTATTGTATTTAAAAGCTTTACAGGCATCATGTAGTTAATAGGACATATTTGTAACATTGCATTCTGCTAGATGGGATACTGAGTGCTGTATTCTGCTGGCTTTCAGGTAAAATTGTTAGCTGTGCAGTCATTCATGTTAATGGAGATGACCCAGAAGAAGTTGTCCGTGCCACGAGACTAGCAGTGGAATATCAGCGGCGGTTTAGAAAGGATGTGATTGTAGACCTTTTGTGTTATCGTCAGTGGGGACATAATGAGCTTGATGAGCCATTCTTCACGAATCCTGGAATGTACAAAATTATTCGGTGAGCAATTTTTTTTTTTTTTAATAGTAATAAAAATGTCAGTGATTTTGTAGCTGATTAAGTATATGGAAAGCTAAAGGGGCTGACGCTCGGAGGACATTCTTTCTTGTGGATTAAACACCGAGACTCGGTAGGACTTGGTAGGGTAATGGTGTCGGCAAAAAGGAAACCCCACGTATGGCAAGGGGAGTTAAGGGCATTTTCATTTCATAAACATGTCAGTTTCTATGTTTGCTTTAATTTATTTGGAGCCAGCTCAAATCATAGCTTGTTCATGTATATTTCAAACATGCGCTTACCCATCATTGCCATAGACACTTGGTCTGTATTGAGATTGAGGCACAGACTTAACCATTTTCTTTTCCTTTTAATCAGGGCTCGTAAAAGTATTCCAGATGTTTATGCTGATCGACTTATATCAGAAGGTCTGATGACAGAAGAAGAAGTATCTAGTATAAAGACCACCTACTATTCCAAATTAAATGACCACCTTGCTAATATGACTTTATACAGTCCTCCACCAACGAATCTGCAGGCTCACTGGAGTGAAATGATTGAGCCTTCAGCTCGGATCACTGTGTGGGACACGGGTGTTCCTGCCAACCTCCTGAAATACATCGGTGCAAAGTCTGTAGAAGTTCCTGAAGAGATTCAAATGCACAGCCATCTTCTCAAAATGCATGCGCAGGTAGCAATTTACACTTTGAAATCCCTACAAGCCTTTATTACAGTTTATTGGAAGGCCTGCTGAGCACAAATTACTAATTACTAAAATTGTGATATTCATATCACATGTTGTATCCCCTTTACGGAGATACATTATAAGAAAAAAACGCTATAAAATAATCTAAAAACGCAGTTTATTAACCCTTTAAAAATGTGGAGCCTATCTGACCGCTATTCATTTTCATATCCGCTGCCTCAAATCTGTTAAGGAGATTGAGGTGATAAACTAGGAAGCAGCCATTTTAAACTCAAGAAATTAATATAGAATAACTACAATACCAATTTAAATGAAATCATTTTTATGGCAACATAGTGTAGAGATGCTGAAAAAGTCTCAGGTTTTTGTGGGCACAGTACACCCTCAGTAAAGAAGGGGTTAAAAGCAGAAACACGTTTTTATAATGAATGTGTCACTGGTGAAACGTGCCTAAATGAATGTTTCCTTCGTTTTCAGTCTAGAGTCCAAAAGCTGCAGGAAGGAGTGAAGTTAGACTGGGGCACGGCAGAAGCTCTGGCGTTTGGCTCGTTACTTTGCCAAGGTGGGTTACAGGGTACATTTTTCTCCATTTCCCTGGTATTGTATTGCATTTTCCGTGATAAAATCAGGCTGCATAATTTTGGTCATTGTCCTGCTCAAAAACAGAACTTGCGTAGGAGTACTTGCGATCTTGCACTTATGATGTCCATTCATATGAGCATATAAAACAAATCAAAATAGGCTGCCTGGGAAAGTCATGTATTTATATGTTTAAATGTTTGCATCTTATAGTTAATGGGTTAATCTTATTTGATTTCTCATTTCTTTCTTTAGGTTTTAATGTTCGGATAAGTGGACAAGATGTAGGGCGTGGAACCTTCAGCCAGCGGCATTGCATGGTGGTTTGCCAAGAGACTAATGATACATATATCCCTCTGAACCACATTGCACCAGACCAGAAAGGTTTTTTAGAGGTACATGTATACCTTTTAAATTCCTCATCTACCATGATGTGCAGAAAGCTATCCTAAAGAAGTGAAAAAGTGATTCAAAATTTGCAGAATGGATAGACCAATAGGTTCTTCTGTGCTGCTAATATGTTACGTAAAGCCTTTTTTGTGGGTTATAGCCTCAAAAACCTTCGGCTCTCTGTGATGCAGCAATTAAAGTTGGAAAAAATATTTTTGTGTTGTCAAACATACTGTATTTTTTAAAGAGTAGATTGGCTTTCTTTTGAACACCATTTTATGTTTGTCACCAAAATAGCTTTTTTCTAACTTTGTATACTTATAGGAGCAGTTGACATAGATTTTGATGGCCCATTTTTACGGATGTAAAGATTTAGACATCAGTAATCCGTCTTTGGTCTAGTCTTGAGGATAGCTTTATGCACCCCCGCATGTTTAAAGTCCTTTGCTGTATTAGCCTCTACTACTTCTGGTGGGGGTGCTATTCCATCTACAACCCTCTCTGTAAAGTAAGGAATCCAATATGTTATACATTGCTTCTCTATTTTGGTTAACTAATGTCTGTTCTAAAGGTAAGCAACAGCGCGTTATCGGAGGAAGCTGTCCTGGGCTTTGAGTACGGAATGAGCATTGAAAGCCCCATGTTACTTCCTATTTGGGAGGCTCAGTTTGGAGATTTTTTCAACGGTGCACAGATCATATTTGACACTTTTATTTCTGGAGGTAGGAGAACTCGAAAACATTTGATGTTTTTAAATGATGAGACAAAAATAACACTTTTTAAAATAAATATACAAATACTTCTAGGTGCATTTATGATTTGTAGCTACTTGATGCACCACCATATTGATTGAAGCATTTCTATACTGTTGCCATACTGCCCTGCTAGTTTATTTATTAAAATGCATATGTATATATGGGTGTTTGGTTAGCCACATCAAATTCAGAATAACAAAATATATGATAAGTCGTCATTTAATAGTAAAAATGTTTTTCTTCTCTATCAGGTGAAGCCAAGTGGCTGTTACAGAGTGGCATTGTCATCCTGCTTCCCCATGGCTATGATGGTGCTGGCCCGGAGCACTCTTCATGCAGGATTGAACGTTTTCTGCAGGTTAATAGTTGATGATCTCAATAGTTAATGACCTCTAATTTCTGCCTACACCATAACTATTTACCCTTTCTCTTACTACCTCTTTTTTTTTTACTACCTTTTCTCATGACCCCTGTTACTCCTTTATACCTATAATCTTTCCCATTCCTCTTCTTTCACCCACTCCCTTGCTTTCCAACAGATGCACCAACTGCACTCTGTTCAAACTTGTCATAGAATTTTCTTTTTTTATTATAAAACCTGCTTTTCTACAACTCAAACTTTAAGTGAACTATAGTTGTATTAACTTACTCCTGGCAGCCTTCTGACCCTTCAGTTATATCTGAAAGCTGTTACTCTGAAAACGACCCTGGCAATAATTGTATAAAAACTGATGAACATTCAATTATTTGCATTGTTGTTATGACAACAAAATACTAATACCCTTTCTTTTTGTATAGATGTGTGACAGTGCAGAGGAAGGAGTGGATGGTGACAGTGTTAATATGTTCGTAGTGCATCCAACTACCCCAGCGCAATATTTCCATTTACTGCGCAGACAGATGGTCCGGAATTTCAGAAAACCCCTCATCGTGGCTTCCCCGAAAATGCTGCTAAGATATCCGGTAAAGCAGCATACATGATCTAACGCTTCTTGAGAACATTTTATTAATATGTGTGCATTTCTAGACATAATAGATTTAAGATTGTTTTTTATTTTTTACATAGAGAGTTCTACAATGTAGCACTGTTCAGTTTAAGCATGGTATGTTTAGTGCCTTGGATTAAGTAAATGAAGACAATCCCTTCCTACCATTCTTGATTTAGGCTAGGTTTCCACTTGGGTTTTTGTGCTGCGTTTTTTTCTTGATGAAAAACGCCAGGAAAAAAGCCAAGAAAACTGCCACTGCATTTTCCTGCGTTTTGGCGTTTTTTATGGAGTTTTTTCTGGCGTTTTAGCCTTTCTGTGGAAATTGCTTTTTTTGACCTTAGGCAGTTTTTCCAGCCTTTACAAGTTAGATGTTTCACCCAGCTAAAAGGGATTAGGATAAATGGCAAGTATTTGCCCTCTCCTGATGTCATTTACTTGGTAGAGTTCTACTTAAACGCCCCGGCGGACCCTTTTTCTCTTTTCTGTGGTTTGTAAGGCATGCTTTATTCCGAATGTCTGCTCCTCTAAGAAGATTTGCCCCAAATGATGGTGCAAATTGTTTGCTGTTGCTTTTGGCACGCAGGATCCAGTTCAGTATGTTTGTTTGTAATGGCATGTTTGTTCCAAATGGTGTAAAATTCAATATGAACTTTGTTTTGTGTGAAACTGTTTGTTTCCAGCCTATTTCTCGTAGGACACACAGATACTGGGTCCATCCTCTGCATTGTAACTGTGGAAAAAACGCCATAAAAAACGCCAAGGCAAAAACCCACATGGCTTTTTCATGGCGTTTTTTCTCTCCCATAGACTTCTATTGGAGAAAAACGCCAAGATTTCCTTGCAAAAAACGCCAGAGTGTCAACATGCTGCGATTCTGAAAAACTGCCACAGAGCCCAAAAAAGCAGAAAAAAACGCCAAACAGAAAAAACAGAAAAAAGCCAAGTGGAAATGGCATTTTGCGATTTCCTATTGAAGAACAGCTAACATCTGGCTGCAGCGTTTTTTCACTAAAAAAACGCCAGGTGGCGCTATTGGCGTTTTTATGGGCGTTTTTAGCAGAAAAAAACCAAGTGGAAACCTAGCCTTACAGCGGCTGGGGGACTGTTTGCATGAGTTCATTACACTCTGGAACATGGCTGTTAATACGCTAGTAGAAGTACTAGGTTGTCGGTTAACATTTATGGATATTTTTCAGGCTGCTGTTTCAAGCTTTGATGATATGGCACCTGGAAAAACATTCAGACCTGTCCTTGGAGACTACTCTGCGGATCCAAAAAGGTAGTGAATTGTTAGTTATGGAACTCCCTGCTTCTTTCAGCCAAATATTATACCTTCCACGAGACTAAAGTATGGCAGACTGGGATTGGATTATTAGTCATCTATACTGCTTTTTTGGGGGGTAATTCAGTTTGCACAAGTAAATGGCCAGTGTTTATGCAGTGGCATAATTTGCTTTTATATGATCAATGTAAGCCCAAAGGCACTAACACAGCTTTGCATTACCGTGCCATGTGCATTGATTGCAATCATACAACCTCATCGGTGCCTGCTGTGTTCCTCCTTCCACTCTGCACTTCATCCTAGGCTTTTTGCATAATGCTGGGGTGAGAAAAGCCAAAATGTTTCCGTGCATTCCCCACTAAAGCCACAAGAATCACCAATATGTTAGCGCCAAGTGAAAACATTTGTTTTTTTTCTACAAACTTTCCACTGAATATTTTTAGCTTTTAATTACTATTGTTTTCTTCTTCTTCAGCGTCAACAAAGTGATCCTTTGTTCTGGTAAACATTACTATGCTCTTGCCAAGCAGAAAGAAACACTTGGAGAGCAAGGACACAAGTGTGCTATAATAAGGCTAGAGGAACTCTGTCCGTTCCCCTTGGAAGCGCTACAGCAAGAGATGGCAAAATATCCAAATGCCAAAGGTGAGTCCATCGGACCGGCTTCATTTGAAATCTGCTTGACACAGATTTGACTACGCTTCTACATTATAATCTATTAAATGGACACGGTTTACTAGTACGCTGCATGCGTACTTTCAGACTGGGGAAAGGGTAACGCGAGTTCGTATTACATACACTTTATCAACGATGTCACTTCCGCTAGGCTCTGTGCTTTACCACCTTGTGCAGGCATATTGGCTAGGAAGCACTGGACTGGAATCACTATTACACCTTCAGATATATTTGTAGTATTTCCTTACACATTCAAGTGGCACACATAAAAACAAATATTTCCTTTCTGTGGCACAATGTATGATGTATAATGAAATATACCAAGAATCCTGTTTTATCTTTTGTTTGTTATAAAATATGTGTATAGGTAGTTCAGCCAGATGATTATTTTTGTATAGCTGATGAGTATTACTTGTAGAATCTTCTAGGTGTCAAGACTCAAGGTATATAGTAAGTCATACCTGGTTTGGCAAGTAAGTTGGATTAGTGGATGAGCAAATTGCATTTCTTTCAACGGTGACACCACACAAAGCTGCTTTGTTGCAATATACAATGGCTTTATGTGCTGAAAGGAATGATTACATACTGTACAGTGCCATATGTGAATCCACAAAGGATACACCAGGCCAATAAGGAATAACCCTTCTTTATTTAACCCCTTTGTACTTTAAATATATTCTCTTATTTTACAGATTTTATTTGGAGCCAAGAAGAACCACAGAACATGGGTGCATGGACTTTTGTTGCACCTAGGTGTGAAAAACAATTGGGATGTAAGGTAAGTTATGTAACGGTTTTAAATATTCTTTCTAGCACATTTACATTAATTGATGCAATGCCTAGAACTATCATTAATTGTGTATTAAGTATCTCATTTCAAAAGCCTTTATCCTCTTATCAACAAAGAGGCGCTGTACAGCTATAAAGCAGCATCAGCACTTGAATATTGTTGGTGAATGTATTTACAAGAAACCAACTATGGACAAGGTGTGCCATAGTGTGTACTCTTAAAATCTAATCACTCTATCCGATTCCACAGTTGCGGCTTGTAAGCAGACCTGCTCTTCCTGCACCGGCAGTCGGTATTGGGATGCTGCACCAACAGCAACAAGAAGCTATAATCACAAAAACATTTGCATAGATGGACTATTACACAGCCTTTACAAGAACTGAATGTATTTCTGGGTCAGAGGGCTGTTTTGCCGTTTTACCCAAATGGAAAGACTGTACTTCATAGGATCAAATACTAATGATGCCGTTTTAGCGAGGTTTATTATTTTATCCCTGTTTGAGGGAGGTAAGGATACTGCCAGTGAGAACACTAGACTGTAGACTTTTATAGAAAAGGGCTTGAAATATTTCCGCAATCAAATGTTTTAATTGAATCTATTAAAATGAAAATACACAGTTCTTTATTGGAGTTTAATCTCAAACAGCCACCAGCATTGACAGAACTGTCCGAACCTGGGACTGGAACTATTAAGAGAAGCACCTTAAATGGATTGTATTTGACTTATCATCCACCCATTCGAGAAGTTAATTTGCCATTTATAAAATAAATTATACTTTCTGTAGGCAGGTTCGCAGCAGAGATTTTGAGACCGTATTATTTACAGAACTTCAACTGTTTCCAAATAGCCATTACAAATGCTCGCACTTGGTCTAATAATTACATAAAACAACTTTAATAAAATGCTTATGGTTATTTGCTGTCAGATTACCAGCATCTCCACTGCCATTTAGTCCACACGAAGCAACACTAGCATTTAAACTAAATTCCTAAATGACCCTAAAAACTTACTTTTATGTATATGGTATACAGTCTGTGTTGGAATTTTACAGCCAGGGTCAAATTGAGTGAAAAGTCTGAATCTGCGATATTCCATTGCTAGAATTTAAAAAGGTAAAATATACACTACCATTTTATCCATTTAAATAACATGAAATGCATGTGAAATAGTGTATCCATTAATGTTGTAAATGACTTGTAGCTTAAAACAGCTGATTTTAATGGAATACCTTTATAGGCGTACAGAGGGCTGTGTTCCAATGGCACGTTATGTTCGCTAATCCAAGTTTAAGTTTAAAAGGGTAATTGATGGTTACAAAACACTTTTGCAATTATGCTTGAAATGTCCTGGTTTTCCTTGACCCCAAACTTTTGAATCAGTATTTTTTTTTATTATTTCCAGTTATATGCAGTAATCTTCAGTTTTGTAATTTATAAACCTTGCAAGAAGACATTTTTTCATCAATTTGTAAAGCTTGCATGGAGTCTATTTTTAAGGCTAGAAAATTTACGAGCACTTCTAGGCTTTTAATATCTTGATGGAGATGTGTGGATAAAATGAACAGTGCGTGGTGACAAACATTTTCATGATGACTATCCCCACCTTCAGCAGGAATGGGTATAATACAAAAGAGCTTATGATTAATACTTTTGTATTAAATACGTTACTGTGGTACTTTATTCTGTTGTCATTTGCATGGGGGTGGCAGTCATATATATATCTTACCTTAAACCTCCCTGGCCACGAGAATGTACTTTCCTCTACAGCACAATGTTATGTCAGATTTGTAAATGTATAATGAAGTAAAATGGTTCTTAATTGTAACATCAATAAAAGTTAGGAGTTAGGCAGTATTTCTTGAAACTACTTGACCAAACTAGTCTCACGAGTACAAGAAACATGTGGAAACACTGATACTGTATGTTAACAACCAAATGTGGGTTATGCTGTTTTACAGGGTTTGTAATAAGTGATTACAGCTCCTTTGTGATTGTAAACAGATCACTGCATATACCACAATAATGCAGACAAATACGCAGTCATTAAATTTATTAGGGGATTTAAAAATACCGTTCACCCATACAAGAGTTTTCTACAAATACTGAATTTCTTTATCGTTAAGTTGGCATGCCAAGACTTTTAAAAGACTAACAGTAGTGAATGGAAAGATTCAAGTGCTCATTACTCTATCTTCCTTAGAGCCAGTGGGAATGTTACCGCCATTACAAGCAAAGTGAAGGAAAATGTAAACATCTGTATTCCAATAGGATACTATGTAATGTACCATTCCTTAACCCTTCAAGAACGGAAGCTCATATGGCTTTGCCACAGCATGTTCCAGTGCCAAGGCGTAGGTATAAACTCTAGCATCCACTACAAGCTTCTCAGCAGCCACTAGTTCTAGAGAGAAAATAAAGTTAAGTCAAATTACATTAAGCATACTTTACAGCACAAAAATATTCATGTTCACTACAGTCTAAAAAATTGTAGCGAGACATGCAGAATCAGATCAATGTGTATTTCAGTTGCAGTTTCCTTTAATGTCGCCAACTGTTCCCATAAAAGTACCTTTAACACAACATCTAATGCAAACAAATTCTTGTACTGTACAGCAGTTTACATGTTTTTATGCTCTAGCATCATAAAAACAGACACCCAACTTTGAAACATACCTCCTTCTTCATAGGATACTAAGGTGCTGAACTATTTACCGCCCCTGTAACCCCCATTTTTACTGAAGATACCAATGAGGGAATATATGGTCGAAGGGGTTGAGGAAAAGAAAACATCCTTCTCCTGTGTGAAAGATAGATGTATCAAGGCAGAAGAGCTAAACTATTCAATACAAAGCACATACCATCTATACGTTTCCTCAGATCATTCTTGGGTATCAAAATGGACTCTGTAAATTCTAAAATCAAAAGATTTATGTCAGAGGATAGCATTGGCATTAAATATATATTAAAATAAGAATATGACATACCTCCATCAGCTGAATAGAGAAAGGAAGAAAAAAAAAAAAGGTTATTTTTGTGTGCAATGATATCTGTATAAATTACAATCCTTAGCTTAAACCAGTGATATAACATAATTGCTAAAGTCTATATTTAAAGAGGATGAATATTTTCCCTTAATTAAAAACATAACATTTTCATTATCTTGCCCCATTTAATCACCCTGCCGGGTCGAACAGCAGGGCAATTAATGTGTCTAAGCGAATCATCAACTTATTGCATAAACTTACCGAGCTTTGGTTTAGGCTTGTTGTTGGCAGGATCATCACCGTTTATGTGCACGGTTACTATGTGCGTTGTGCAATTTGACAATCCAGGATCCAGACAAGCCACTATAGCAAGAATACATATACAATAAAAAAAATGTAAAAAGTCACTTTCACTCTGATATTGCAAATTACGCTGCAGTATTACAAAAGTAAACTCATTTAAAGTGTATAGAATAGCTTTTTTTCTAGTACATATGCCATCATAGATGCAGCATTCCTAAATATGTATATATCCATTAATTATAGTACAGTTTTTCAGCTGCCCATTCAAATATTGGAATTAAAGACCAGTTGAGCTCTGGTAACGGTGTTAAAACAGACAAATTTCTAAAAAAAAAAAAAAATTGTACATCAGAAATATTTTTTTTTAACAGTGGAGAAGAAAACAGTGACATGTTATGAACCAACGTGGACCCACCTGGAGAGCACTCCATGACTTCTCCCTTATAGCCGGTCTCCTCTTCCAGCTCCCGCAGAGCTGCTTGCTGAGCAGTTTCATTTTCATCAATAAGTCCTGAAATGGTGACAAACCCCAGGAAACGTCAACAAAACATACACTACATACCTTCATTCAATTACTGCACTTGTGTCACTTGTATTTAAGAGCCCAAACCATTACATACATATAGCCCTTTACCAATGCGTCATCTACCGGCTTGAGACAAACGCTAGTGGTATAAAAAAAGACCAGGTCCTCAATACATATACTTTTAATCATTTAGCAATGTACTCTACATTGAACAAAAGGCAGAATGCAATTAAATAAGAAAAAAATATCTGGCTAAGCACTGTACTTCAACAAAAAGGTAAGACTATCTGTTCAGCCAACACCTGCCCTTTGGTAAATACTCAATTGGGACAGTCTAAGCTTGGCACAGTGAGAAAGAAGGTCCATGTCTGGTTCCACTGTGCGCTTGGGGAGAACCCAAAGGAGAAAAACAATGGACTTGGAGAAAGCTCTCCCTATATTGGGCAACATTCGGGGTATAAATGGCTGATCATTCAATGTACAGATACAGACAACTCTTGTTCAGATAGCTCCATTTTTCTCTACTAACCTGCAGGGAACTCCAGGCAGTGACAGCCCAAAGGTGGTCGGAACTGCTTAACAAGCACAATACACTCATAGTGAAGAGTCCTCTGTAGAACAGGTATTATTGCTACACCTGAAACAGAACATACAGAGACAAGGGAAAAAAACCCCCAAAACTTAATTGCAAAAAACAAATCACATATCTATGCACACCAACAGGACGACTGATAGGCTTCTATATGGCCATCCCATTAATTCTGGAATTCTTTGTATGAAATTCCCATCCTCATCAGTACTTCTAGAGTTCAGTTACTTCTCCTGATCCCAAAGTGATATATGATACTGATCTGAGATTGTTCTTCTGATTTGAAATAATTACCCCGCAGGATGATACACCGTGAAATACTAGCATGATCTCATGATAGTCCGCTCCTTTAAGGATGCATTTTTTGGCATTGTGCGCAAGGTGATATTTATCTTTACCTGCACGTTTGCACACACACACACAATAGTTTAAGTTGTGCAGCCTCAGTGATTCCTGTACAATGTTACATGAATATGTTTTGTTTATATTTATGGGTAAAAGTGTCAAAACTAAAGCAACGGCTGAAACATTAAAAAAAAAAATCATCTAATTTTTAGTTAAAAATATTGCCACAGATATAAAATTTTTATTAAAAAAAAAACAAAAAACCTTACCATCAGCTGCATTACATGTGGCCCGTGTTGTACGTTTTACTGTTTCCCAAGTTCTGTTAAAAGGTGCAAAGTAAGCAATTTTAATAGAAGACAGGTTGCCTTGTTCTTATAGAAACTTTTATGTTAATAATTATAACAAGAAAAAGAAAAGGTCCCCTGTGTTACATTACAATACTTTTATATGTAACATACATATATATATATATACATATATATATATATATATATATATATATATATATATGTAACAGTTGTTTTCCTCCCCATGTTTTATTTAGGGCTAACACAGTCAGGTCAATGTTTACATCCTGGCCTTGCCATCTATACAGACTTCTGGTTTATTCCCTTAACTAGAGTCACAGCAAACAACTTAACACAGAGAATAACAAGCGTGCAAGTAGAAAACTGAAGCGTCACTGCTGATTAACTCAATAGTTCATAATGAATGTAACACTCATAGAGCTGTGATAATTACATAAGGGTCCTGGCAAGCACATGACAGTAATGTATGGATCCCATTCATAGGAATGACAAATACTTTAAGGCATGATACAAAACCTCCATGTATTTGAGGCATTTAAAAGAATTGCAAAAGAAACCTCGGCGAATCGACAGATTTTAAAGGCGGCCAAGTAAAATCACAAGGCTAACCAGTTAAGTGTTCTTCCATAAAGGGTTAGGCAAAGGGTACAGATATAATACCAAACGAACCTGGTCTTTCCATCATGATCCGCATACGTAGTTTCCTGGAGCTGCACCCACTTTCCTTTCACAAGTGTCTAACATGAAGCAAATAAAAAGCACAGGTATTAGGAAGGCCAGTAATTTACAGTATAATACATACGTTACATTAAACTTCCAGTAAGCCCCCCATCCAAAAAAACCAGGGGACTTTAGTTGCAAATAGCTACCATTAAAGTCTGATTTTCCAGCTGCGCTAGACTAGAACACTCATCTCAGAGTTGGATAAAGTTGTAGAAAAATCCCCCCAAATTAATTTTATTAATGCAAGTGGGAGTCTATTTTACTACATGCCAGCAGGAGATTAAATTCTTTAGTTCTCGCCCATGGAAGTAATTGAAGCAACAGCCACAACTGCATGTATGCTAGTAACAAGTTGTTCAGATGTGCTGCTAGAATAGAATTATTATCTTTTATTTATATAGCGCCAACAATGTACGCAGCGCTTAATACAATACATACCGTATTTGCTCGATTATAAGACGACCCCCCCAAATCTGAATATTAATTTATGAAAAAAAAGAAAAAGCCTGAATATAAGACAACCCTATAGGGAAAAAGTTTTACCAGTAAATGTTAATTCATGTAAACTATGTGAACAATTGTTTGTTAATAAAAGCTATGATTGAGAAAAATGTTTTGTTTTTATTTCCTTTTTTTCAACCTGCCCCCCCAGTTATGCACATCTGCCCCCAGGGCTTGCCACTCTGCCCCAGAAATGCCTTATACCCCCTATATGCCACTGTGCCCCATGATACGCCTTTTAACCCTCTATATGCCACTGTGCCCCATGCTATGCCTTTTGACCCCCTATGTGCCACTCTGCCTCCAGAATTGCCTTATACCCCTATATGCCACTCTGGCATTTAGGGGGTTAAAAGGCATATTATGGGGCAGAGTGGCATATAGGGAGGTATAAGGCATTTCAGGAGGCAGAGTGGCGTATAGAGGGTTAAAAGACATTTCAGGAGACAGAGTGGCATTGAGGGGGTTAAAAGGCATTTCACAGAGCACTCTGCCTCCAGAAATGTCTTATGCCCCCCCCATTTAACACTCCCTCCCCCCTCCAAACTTATGTGCTGCTGAGTCCCCGGTGCTTAGTTAGGCAGTGTATAGAGCTCTACGCGGTTCGCGTAGACAACTTCCGCTTGAGCGGATATATAGATTATTTAAAAGCGCCAACAATTAAATTATAAGATGAGATGTTTTAAATGATCTCAATATTGTATTGTTTTAGATATTCATATGTGGTGGTAATGAGCTAATCTGCATATGCAGGTTGAAAAGAGACTGAGCAAAGATTCTAGAATACTTGGCAACTTTTGAAAGCTTGGGTTGCATTCCTCAGAGGTCATGGGGCTTGCAGGGGTTGCTATGACAACAAGAAATCATTACTGCTCCCTGAAAAATTCTTATCAGAAGGCCAAAACAACGAATGGATTTCCATTCAGTCTCCTGAAAATCAGTTGGATCGGTTTATGTTAAAATGCACAATTTAGATCGTCTTGAATTCATCTAAAGGCTATAAGGGAAAAGTTAGAGCTTTAATTCGTACAAGAAAAATGAAAAGGACCCTCTTAAATTACCAGTAGCACAAACATTCTAGGAGACTCTTTACAGCGACCCGACTCTATTCCCACTTTATAAAGCCTCTCAATCAGTATGACATCAGAAACGTCATAGAACGGAATCCACTGGAAAGCGACTTACCTCCTCTTTTATAATGGTGTTCTTGCCATTGGCTGAACATTCTTCCGAAGCCTGGTTTTCCATTCCTTAGATGTTACAGGCACAGGTTAGTTCCAATCGGCATAATAAACAGTATCAATCAATAAAGGATTTTACATTATCATTAACAAATACAATAGATGGCCAATGCTAAGTTTCCAATGCCAAAAAGAGCTTTAAAATGATGACCTTGAGGTTAGTAAAGGAAAAAACTGCTGAATCTTAACCTCAGTACCCTTTAATTTATATGAATAAATAATTCATTAGTAGAATATGTATAGAGTTGCTATAGGTCTCTTCTTCAGGTATACTATATGAAGAAGACCTAGATTGTCTCGAAAGCTTGCAATTTGTTATGTGTCAGCCAATAAAAGGTATCCTCTTCACCAAATGTACTCTGTGTGCTGTAACATTATCTATTCTACAACTACACTAGCCAAGCGACTGGGGAAAATACACAGAAGATGAAAACACCCTTGTGGATCTGTTATTACATTATCGTTACATTTTGTTTATGCAACAGCAACATATTTTGTAGCAGTATTACAATGAGAATACACAATATAAACATTAAGAACATTCAAAATTAAACAATAACATGAGCACACACAAGCATACAGAAGATGGGCCTGATCTTACAATCTGTTAGCATCTAGAACTACTATAATAATAATAATAAAACATTAAAAGATAACCAAACCCTTCTTTTTTTTTAAACTGTTTAGTAGACATGGAGATACAATACAGCATGAACATTAAAAAGGTTCCAGTCACATGTTATATACAGTATATAAGCACATATTGTGGCCATCATTAATGTTGTAAACAGTTCAGATTATTTGATACGAAGCAGGAGGAGATCCGTCGGATTTCGAAATGTCAAAAATAGAGGATTATATGATGATGGAAAATCTAGTATGGAGTTTTCTCCAGTTCAAGTGCAACGAAACAAAATGAACAATTCAACAAAAGCAACTCCCCCTCTGGGTGTCCATCGAAATAATAGAATCCAATGAATGAAAGCTAATGAGCAATGACAATCCCAATGCGGTCCGGTCCCATCAAAATCGGTGTGCGCCTCAAGTCACTAAACTTCATTTGTTGCTCTATGGAGCGATCCAACGCTAAAATATAGGGGCGCCATATGCTAAAGAAGTTTTTTCTTCTCTTTCCGGAGTGACCTCCAACCAATTCATGCAAAACCGAAAAAAAATACTAATATCTACGGTGTATACACACACACACATTATGATATAGATAGATAGATATATACACACAGCAGTTCAAATGTTTGGGGTCACTGCAATTTTCACGGAAAATTTGTGAACACAACATGCCATTGGAACATAGGAGTGATGGGAGTGATAAAGGGTCTCTGTACCTCTGTGAAGATATTCCATTACAAATGGAACTACAATATTCATTTTCAAACATTCATAGCATAGACACTGCATCCCTGATCACTTTGTTATTTTAATAGACAAATTTTGCTTTTCTTTCAAAAAATAAGGACATTTCTAAATCTCCCCGAACTTTGGAATGGGTGGGTGAGTATATATATCACCAATGAGGAACACACATTACACCAACACAATTAGTGGATACACATTATAACAATATATAACAAAAGAGGACGGGAAAATATACCGATTTACTCAATTATCCTGTACTACAAACTTTCAGAGTTCATGACTAAAGTGCACCGCTTAGCAATACCGCCCCCACCCCTCTTTACCTGAGGGAGAAGCAGCACAACCGGTAAAGTCCCGCACACAACGAGCGGCCACTCAACAACACACTTCTGGCACGCAATGGGATCACCACACATGAACCAGTAATGATAACGCAAAGTCCACCCCGCCCACCGAAGCACGCAGCATCCAATCCGAGGCTGCCGTGTAGCGTTCCAAGCCTCTCTTCAGTATAGGGAGCAGTGCTCGCCCAGTAAGTCGTGGAACGCACGCACATAGGTCTTATGTGACACGGGCTGAATGTTAACCCTCTGTGTTCCGTAGATATATGTCAGGTTATATTATTTTTATATGGCTATCGCGCTATGCCATCACAGTGTAATCGTGTTACTACATTTGTGATACCTAATTTATGACGAATATTTTATCTGCCCACACATTATTGTATATGTGACAGGTGTGCATCATGTCATTTTGACAATCATTTTCACGAGCAGCGCACGTGCCTGGTTTCTTAACCATTGCCTTTTCGTATGATTCCGATACGAAACCTGTTCTTTCCATAATTGTGGGACAGAATACTTGGTTCCGCCTGTCTGGTTAACGTTGTACCCGGAGCAGATTTGAGATCGGACACTTCCTGTTCTGGTTGTTTAAGCATGAAGAAGGAGCAAGTACTGAATTGCCAGTTTTCTAAGTGGTACCCAAGGTTCAAGAAGCTTAGTATCAGAAGGTAGGAATGCTTTCCTAAGGTAACCCTGGGAAACCACTTACTATATATAAATATGTACATATATACATACATCCTCGCTCTCCTCTCTCGTTCTTGTAAATGCAATTTGTTTACGTTTGCTGTTTAGAACAATAGTTTCACTCCTTCGATTCTGAAGTTAATAACCATGAGCTCTGTCAGCGCTTCTGCTGAAATAATCACATAAGTAAAACATGGAGTTTTCACATTTCTATGGCAACAACCTATCACCACCTACTTATGTGTCATATGACAACTGGCCAGGGACAAGACTGGGGCATATGTATATTTTATTATTATTATTCTGAACAAATGCAATTTTCTTTCTTTCTTTATTTAGTGTTATAATCCCTCTGCCTGAAAATGTGAAGGACTATTTACTTGATGATGGTACGCTTGTAGTCTCTGGAAGGTAAAGCCATACACTGGTTGCTTATCCCAGCCCCTAATTTCTTTAGACAGAGTTGCTGCCCTTTCTAGACTTTTATTGACGTCCAACTCCGCTTAACCTCTAGTGTTGCTGACATACCCAAATACCAATATTTACTAAAAAAGTTTACTCTGCCAATGATTCATCAAATTGTGGTCACCCCATAGACTGTACTTATTTAAAGGGACACTCCAGTGTCACAGGAAGCCCCCTAAACATTAAAGTAATAAAAGTACTTTTATATGCATTGTTCAAAGTTATAAAAATTACCTCCCACAGGTAGAAGCTGCAGAGCCAAGAACTTAATTGCCAGGTCTTGGTGAAATGAGTATTGTCATCTATTTTAAACCATTTAGAAAAAATGGATTTTCTTTTAAAAATGTTCAATGTGCTTTTTACTTCTTAGGGAAGAATCTCCAGCATGTTCTCAAACGGATCCGAACAGTGATGAAGAAGAGGTGCAGGTAAAGACGGAGCGGTTATTAAAATGATGCTTCTTTATGCTTATCACTTGTTTTTCTGTTACCTCAGGCAGTCTCTTCAGACATAACAAAGTGTATTTATCCCTTAATGTCTATTTCAATCGCATAATTTGCATCCGAGGAAACAGCTCCTAGGATTTAAGATTTCAAGCAGCACCGGACTAGAAAATATTTTGAAAGTATAAAATGACTGATACATTTGAATACTTTTAAGGAGGCTCTTCAGTCCCTGAACAATAGATGCATAAGAAATTGCTTTTAAATGTAAATTAACCCCTTCACCAATTTTTTATTTATTAAATGGAAATGTTACATACAATTATATTATTATAATTATATTATATATATTTATTATATATATATACTTAGTAGAAGCGTAATAATTAAGACTGGGGATCCCCTGAAACAAATTACCCTTTTTGTTTGTACGAATCAAGTTCTCTGTGCATACATTGAGATATAGCCGGTGGAATGCACTCATGCAACAGAAAATGTTTTTTAAATGTTTAATATTCCCCTATTTTTATTGCAGATATTGACATCTTAGATTCAGCATAGTGGTATGCCTATCCCATTCGATACAAAACAATTCAAATTCCGTATTCCATTTTCAGCAATAATGTACCTGAATTGAAACTTTTTTCGATAGTGTAAACTTGTAGAACAAATGTATGTTTTAATACTTGATGTATAATATACTTGATACGTCATGTGTTCAGTTAATTAGCCGTTGCTCTTGTTTGTTTACCTTCCTAGTGGTCAGATGATGAGAATACAACAACCCTCACGGTAAGGTCCTTTTAGTCTTGTGAATTCTTGTGAATAATAATAAATTATATATGTAGGTGTATGCTGTTGTATCGAGGACAAGGGGTGCGACTTCCGAGTAAAACCATGGATGGTTTCAAATTAAAAGTAAACTTTTGTGGCCTTCCAGTGGTACTCCAATACTGGTATAGAACCAGTCGAGGCCAGGTGGTGGCTTATACTGTTTAGGTATACCGTATTTGCTCGATTATAAGACAAGGTTTTTTTCAGAGCAAATGCTCTGAAAAATACCCCTCGTCTTATAATCGAGGTCGTCTTCTAATCAGACCTCAATTAGGTTGCCAGGCTGCTTACCGGTACTTTGGTCGCGAGCAGCGTCTCTTCTGCTAGAAGCAGGAGAACAGGAAGCTGTAATTCTGCCTCCCCCTCCCTCCTCTGGGGGCGGGGCCAGAGAAGTTGCTCGCACAGCCGGGCCCCTGCAGAAGTCTTCGAGTGAGAGATCTGCACTGCAGTTCAGGTAAGGGGGTGGGGGAGGGTTTTTGGGTAAGTATGTGTGAAGTATGTGTGATTAATGGAATGAATGAGTATTTAAATGTTTGTGAATGAGTGTGTGTGTATGATAGCATGGATGTGTAAGGGGGGTGGGGGTGGTAGCATGACATAGGGAGGCTGTACTCACACTCCCATCATCCCCAGGTTCCAGCATGTAC
>VKOC01003508.1:0-16696 GCA_009364415.1 Spea multiplicata
ATATAAATCTGTGCCAATAGGGAGATCTAAGTGAGATGGCCGTGTATTATTAGTGTCTAGTGATATGATGCCTTATCAAAAAACTAGGCTCATATATATATATATTAGGTACTGTGATGTTTTAACCTCGGGGCAAAACATAAAATTAATTGACAATATTGAATATAATAAAATACGTAGCTACTCCACATAGGGGTAGATATAACCTGTATCAAATCATGGTAGTAACAGGTAGGTATAAATGGTGTAAAAACAAATAATAATGATAACATAAAAAGTGGCTCTGTGAATTGTAAATCTATAATTTATAATGCTGTGAAAAAAATGTGCAAACCTGAGCAAACATAAATTTATACCTGATAAAGTCTACTAACTTATGTCTATAGACATTCACGTTTTAATTATAATATACCCAATAACCATCCCCAATTCCAATTCTGCACTCACTGGCATAGTGTATCGTTATATCCACCAAGCATATACTCTTTGTGGATCAGAAAGAGATGTAAACAGTAAATCACTCACCCCTTTAAAGGGGCCGTAGTCTTATATGGGACCCTCCTATTTACCATAGCCTAAAGCCAATCTGATATCTTAGCATTCTAGCTATCAATACCACTTCTCAAAGTATTCCAGTAGTTATTCACTTCACACACGTGACTGAACTGTAGTTTCACTTTACATGTATTTAACAATCACATATCAAATAAATGAGAAAAATGCCAATTTTTCATTCAGCCCTGCTGGGGCCATAGTTTTCGGATTTACAATCCAAAATGTCTCTCGCTGTAATAAGGTTTTACCTCTGTCACCCCCTCTTCGGGACTCGGGGACGTTGTCAATCGCTATGAAGAGAAGATAACGGATGTTTCCAGGAAACACTTGTTAAGTACTGCAGTCCAATCTTTACATACTTGGGCTTTCATTCTCCCAATAGTGGGTATATCACTTATTCAGACCCCATACTCAAAATTCATTCACAGATGAATTCCCTCAATCAGGCATACTCATTCAAATACTCATATATATATATATCAATGTCACCAATTCTGTGCTGTCTGGGCCATTTATTTATGTCCTCATTTTCTGTAGCTTTCCAGTGCAGGTTTCTATTGTGACCTCCACAGGTTTGTCAGGAGGATTAACATTGTTCGGCAGGAACATCAATCACTCTCACTGACGTGTCTACAGGTGCCTGCAAGACATGTCTCTGTCTCCACCGAGGGACGAAAGGTCAACAGAAAGTAACAACCAAGTCTAGGCAAGGGAGAGCTTGTGACGCAGGATCACGCCATCTCTTCAGTATCTGGGAGCGTGGTTGGAAATATATTAAACAAATGCCCCATATTTAACATTTTAGTTACGATGTTGCCGTTAACTATTGGCTGTGAGAGCTTTAACCCCACTTGCTTCTACCAGCAAATCTTTACTCTGGCACTGAGAGGGTTATCATTATAAAATACAACCCAATACTATTTATTTATTTTTTTAATAACTCACATCATCCTAAACCAACCAGACTGATGGGAACTGGAGTTAAATAATACCTTAAAGACCGCAGCTTTCCAATCACTGGGAAAGGACAAAGCGTTATACACACAGAGATTATCCCTAGACAGCTACATGGAGCTACACGTACACTAATCTGTGCTGCTGTGCGGCATTATGCCCGTCATTGTGTTACGGTAATTTGGAATAGGCGGCAAGGGACATTGTTTACGGGGGAAAAAAAAGCCCGAAGAATTAATTTGCTTTCCCTTGATGTACGAGTCGGCGTACTTTGCCTAGCGAATGCTGAGCTGTTGGTAATACAATAATTATTTCGCCGGAGGAGTCACGCTGTAATTAACGTGAACAGATCAGGGTAGCCGCGGTTTGAAAGACTATACCTTTGCCACGTCCACACTCTCTGCTACCATGTACGTGAAGCTGATGTTCACCAGATCGGTACCGCTACAGACGCACACAATCCGGCCTTCTAGCTCCTGCTCTGCCTTCCCGGCTGCCTCCAGCGCTGATAGTATTTTGGAGTCCTGTATGAATGAAAGAAATAACGTTTAAATTGTAGCGTAACAAATGATTGAGTGACCGCACATTACTTTCATTAGATTTCATAAGGAGGCCAATTGATTTATAGCCTCCACCAGCTACCCGAAATAATGTCATAAACACCTGCAGAATCTTGTTTTCAACATTTTTTAAGACTAAAAAAGGCTTATGATGCTGTAAATGCATAAAATAATATGTACAAAAGAAAGTATGCACAGAATAAAAATAAATATATATATATAACAAATGATGATTTGAATGATTAAAATATATACATTAATTGACTGCTAATTAATTTACAATGAGAATTTTTTAGACATGTAGGTGTCTCTTCTTGCTATCTTTTTTCCTTAAGAATTCATTCAAATTTCTCCTTAGCCTATTAAAAAAGGAATTACATTATTTTTGGGTTTATTGGGCTCACTATAGATATAAAGAAACAACAATATTGCAGAACCTTACCTTTGGTACAGCGCCACAACGTATGCTGTTGATTAGAGAGCATTCTAAGACCTGGCCTTCCTAAATACAAGAAAATAAAAAGCCGTAAATTTATTACAATTGTGTTACTATGGAAAATATTAATAGTGGCATAATATAATATATATAATACAATTTAAATGTTAGTGATAAAAATACAGTGTATGCAGCTGGTAAGCCTTCCCCTTCTGATTTGTCTATGGGTTCCTTTTCAATTAACGGAGAGATGCAAATGACACCGACTTTACATTATGTTAACACTAATATATACGGTTTATAGTGTATATTAAATACTGTATTTTTTCTAAATTCAATGCTTATACTGGAATTTGTTTTTTTATTCTTAAACTCTCTAGAATAACTTAGTTACCAACATGTCTGGGGTCCAAGACAATTCTTTTGCCATTTATCCTACTGTAAGTTTCTTACATTTTGACCTTTATGGTTCACAGTAACACAGTGATGGGTTACAGATTTCAACCGAGGGATCAGAGATCACTAAATCCCCAATTAGAGGCATTACTGATTTCTTCACTTGTTTCCATATTGGGGGATCCTTCAGATCCTCGATGAAAGACAAATCCCCAGATTGGACAGTGAGCTCAATTTCACGAAAACCAGTCCAAAATATTTAAATTAAATCTTAGAATATTCCACTCTGAGTAAGTCATAAGACACTGAGCTGTAAAATGAATTTTAGATTTACACTTTACCTTTCCTTCACTTTTCCATGTAAGAAAAAAACCAAATTGATCCATTTTGAAGAGGCAGTTCGGTTCAAACACAGATGACTCCTACAAAAAAAAAAAAGAAAAGGAACGCAAACAAATTATACAGTACCCACAAGGATGTCAATATATTAATACAAAGAACATAAAAGAAACCGATAGTAATGTAATATCAGGTTATTAAGTAAGTTTAAAGGGATCTTAGAAAGTCAGCTGACAAACGCAATTAATCTTCCTGAAGTTGCTCTCCACTTAACATTAACCCTTATAAATCCATCTTCTCTTTCAACAGGATGCCAACTTTCCACCGCTTTTGGGAGATGATGTTCCACAAGCAAAATTGTAGGATTAATTAGAAAATCTTACCTCTTCATATCGGTCAAACATAGCACCTTCCTGCATGAATGAAGGGACAGCCTTCTGCCAATTGAACTCATACGGTTTTGCCATGTTTTCTTCTAGAAATGCTGAAATAAATAACAAAAAATAAATGTTTGAGGTCCAACGCTAAGTTTAACGTAACAGAATCCTGTCAAGCAATCGGGTAATCTGTGGTCACAAAAGCTTTAGACTTATCATAACATTATCCTTAATTATAAGGCTTATAGAAGACAGGCCAAGTTCTAAGCCCTGCATTAAAGCCAACAAACACGTCATTGGGCTCACCGACCATACCAAACCCGTAACTATAACTCCTGTACTGGTGAGATGACACTCATGGGACAACTATAGCTCACATTATCACAGAAATCCTAGGAATCAACTTTAGTACTCCTTAAGCCGACACAAAAACAGAGGGTAGCAGTATTTAGGCCAATGAGAAGTCCAGCAATATGCACACTTTTCAAAAATGTCTATCGCGCATTTATCGAGATGGGCTGCATAGATACAAAAGAGACGGGGTCTGCTTGTAAATGATGCATGAAGTTGTTGTTCCTGTAGACACCCTGGTGGCTGTATGGGGAATTACAAGCAGCACATGCACAAGGTGCTCCTTGCCAGACCTCCCATGCTCACAATTTTGTGTAGTGTCCATTGAGTTTGTAACACAATTTATTAGGATGTGAATCTTGTTGGCCATAAAATGAATAAATAATGATGCCGGTTCATAATGAGGCATTGTTAATTTTTTTTAATCCATGTCCTGATGGCATCAAGCAAAATTCCAGGCAATCTGCTTAAAGCGGTTCGATTTTTTTCTTTTCGCTCCATGGGAAAGAAGAGAAGACAATTGTGTCAGCTGCTGTTAAGTTGTACAGGAAATATTTGTAGAAGATGTGAAATTCTAGGCAAATATTTCATTTTAATGAGTGTATTCCTATGTGACACACTCGTTCTAAGTGCATTTGAATGATAATGTTACGAAGTAATAATGCTAGTTCTCGGGCTATTAAAGAGCTTAATTGGAAACGTGAGTTGCGCAGATAGGAAATTAGGTCTACTAATGATGAGAAGGATGTACAAAGCGAGTGTAAAGCGCAAAATGGTTTCCCATGAAAATGATTTGTGCTTCCATCCGGTGAACACTGTACGTCTTCTCTCTCAATCAATTCTTATTATACCATCATTACCCCAAACAAAGACAAGCCAATGATGGGGACAAGCATTCCACATTCTTATGAAATCTGCATTTAAGTCCATTTATAATGTATACATTGCATGCACTGAAAGATATTATATGGAGCTTGCGTTCCCAGGTTAGCCACAGTAGAAAGGTGCTGTAAGTTATTCATCCATTGCTAAAGGCAATCGGCGGAAGTCATTTAACGGCTGGCAGACATTAGGACAATTTCAGGAAATCTTCTTCTTTAATTACTCACGGGAAAAGAGATCATTGTGTAAGTATCTTAATATGCTTCAAAGTGAATGTCACTGTAACACACTCTAAAGAGTTCATATCCATACCCACACGTACTCCCATGTAATATTTTTACTGTCACTCAAGCCACAAGTAGGGGAACACATTTAAATTCCCCGTAGTTCTATTCTATAGTTCTTCTTCAGGAAACTTTGTGTCTTTGTCTCATCTTCTCTGTGTCTACATGGAAGTTAAAATATATACAATATATATACTGTGTGTATATATATATATATATAATCATATGCTCAGATACATACAATTTTGCTAAGTGTTTTGATTTCTGTATAATTGATTCATAAACCACTGAGCTGATTTAATCAGTTTTATTGCTTGCAATATTACAGGTCAATCGTATTGATCACTTCTTGGTCTATAAGTGAGTCCTGGGGATATCCCACGAGCAAAGGACAGTCCAGATGTGAAGCAAGGATTCATGACAATCGTTTAGCTTCTACTACTGTTAATTAACTAAAAAATATAGAAAGCACCCATTTTATGGTGCATATTATATGCACTTCATGGATATTTATTACACACATGTGAAATATTAATACATTAAACTCTTACTTAAGTAATATACCAGGGCTAAGGCTTGTAAAACTGTAATTACAATAATAATAAAATAATAATAATAATAATAATAATAATAAACAAGTATTACTTTCTTTCTCATTCAAACCTATTATGATATATTTATTTATATAAATATATATATTTATATATATATGTATATAATTTACAGATTGTTTGTATGATAAATCCCTTCCCATCTAAAGTAAAGGTTACATTGGGGCAAATTCTCCGTCTGTTGCATGTGGCCTTGGTAACAGTCTCTATGAGAAGCTGGCTGCTTGCTTTTTAATTATCATTTTAATTCCAGTTTATTGTGTACAGTTCTAGCTCCGGTATTTTTTTTAGCAATGTTTTGAGTACCAGAATATAAAAAACAGATTTACCTTTCATTTTAGTAAAAGGGTATAGTCTATTTTATAGTTGATCCTTAATGCACAAACAGGTTTCCAGTTTAAATTTTTGCATCCAACTATTTCTCAATCCCAATGCAATAATTAAATTCATCCTGCAAAAAATGTAACTTTTACCATTTATCATTTAAAAGTCCCCCTTGTCTTCCATGTTGCATTGCTGATAAATATATATAAATATATATATATGTAACCAGCAGAATTATGATCTATTTTTGCTAAAAGGGCAATAATTTTCCATTTGCAGCTACATTACGGTCAGTTATTTGACATTTCACAATCTAGTGCTGGAGAATGCGTCAAGGCTAGATTTGGATTTGGCATAGATCCGGAAATGTCATAGACAAAGGGGCGCTTGGCTACCAGCTATCACTACCTCAAATTAAAAGGCAAGTGAACGCTGAGCGTTTCTGAAGGTCAGCGTATACTCCACAAAGCTCCACACTTAAGAACTGCTCTGTAATTTCTGAGAATCACAGAGAGGATGCAAAGACTTTGTTCCCCGCATTAAAAAGGGTTCTTAAATATGGCAGTTGTGTTTCTGACTCTCCTGTAAAAGTGTGGCTAAGCCACCAAACTATCATCACCATTTAACAGTCAAGAAGAGACCCGAATGCCCCTGATATTGGCCTTCCCTGTCCTATCCCCAAAATGATTTAAAAATATCTAAAGCACACATCTGGTAAAATGGTAAGCACATAAATATCCCCAAGTTTTGTTTTTTATTTTTTTAATATACAAGTAGCGCTATATATGTTTGACCTGGAGCGTGTGGGTCAAACCCAGAGGTTCTTAAGTATGAATATATTGTAAAGTCTTGAGTAAAATAAATATATATATATATATATATATAATGCATGTTTAATTCAGAAGTAAAGCTGCAGAATAAATTTATATAAATTACATGCTCTTCTATATCTGTCTATAATACAAACTCAATGAAAAAACGGGGACAAGATATTTAAATCTGAATATTTTAAGGTAGCGCTAATTATAATTCCATGAGCAACCACACAAGAAAACCAAAGAAAAAAACGCAGCTAATGTCCTAGAAAGCGCTCCTTTCCTTTGTCAACATAATTGACCGTATTATTGGGACGTATGGGTGTTTTTGGGGATCCCATACTTCAGGGTATTTTATGTAGAACTACCCCCAGCCCAAGAATAGTTACTCATTTTATCTACAAATCTTCATGAATCATGCAATATCTTTGCTAAGCACTTTTGAGCGGCTCTTCACTGGTTAAAGAAAGTCAAGAGCATCCATAAGGGAAAGCTCAAGAGACACAACTGATCTTCATCTTAACTGCATAAAGAATGAACAGGTAAAGTGTTTCAGTAATGACGGTGGGATTTGTGCAGCTAGGGAGGATCTATCGAGCGTCGTATCAAATTGTTTTCATTTATGGTCAGGAAAGTCATGCCGCGTTAATCAGCTTTTTGGAGATTCTCTCTGACCAGCCTTCGCACATGTTATTCGCTGCACTAATGATGCTTCAGTGCGCTTGGCCTCATTTTGTGACCTTATCTAATCTGGAATTCTCTGGCTTAAAAAAAAAAATGCAAAGCAATATTATAGCGGTCCAAGCTTTTACTGCACCCTGAAATGGCAGAGCCCATAAAAGGTAATCTACCACCTTACCGCGAGCTAAGTTAATTAAACGTGGCGCGGTATGAACCTCGCCGAGCCACGTCCCGGGCATTCATCAAAAACACTGTTTCTTATGAAATCTGCTGGGATAACTAACCAAAGTAGGGGTTATAGAACATTTTGATTTTTTTTATTTTAATTAACTTGTGTCTGCCTGATGAAAGCTTAGGATAAAACCCATTAAACTACCCTGTGGTTTACTGTACACCTGCAAGTGAATTCTTTTTTCACTGAAGCTGATTCTTGATGGAAATGCTAATGAAGTCTGTTTCTCCGTAGACTTTCATTAGTCAGAGCGTCCGGCTGGGTGATTAACCATAAGCTATCGTATTGCATACTATAGGCAGTATAAGAAAGAGTCAGGGTGGTTGTCTAGTAGATTGGGCTAAAATAACAGATCTAGAACGCATACAAATGGCTAATAGGCAGCTGCCTGAAAACATTACATTCTACAAAAACTACACAGCACAATGTTTTAGAAAAAGTCATTTTAATCTGATACTACTAATAAAACATTTGGTGAGGCGTCCTTTAAAGATTATCTGCCAGTTTCCCAAAATTAGAACAAAAAGCTGTGTTCCATTAGCGTATTACACTTAACCGATAAGCGTTATATACAACTGTTCACACTCAAAGGGTCAAGTAGAAGACAAAAATGCAAAAAGAGAATTACTATGGCTAAGTTATATGTATAAATACATAAAGTGTGGGAGTAAATGGAGAAGAAAAAAAAAAGAAAGGAAATGACATATAAAAAATGTCAATATAACATGGTTATCAATTACTGGGACATTATCCAATAAAGCTTGTTTCAAATAATTTACGTCTACACACTAAACGTTAACGTTAATGCAGCTTATAACCAAGATCCGACTTCGGGGGGATGGGAAAACATTAGGATGCCATCTAACATTCTGCAAATGTGTCCTCCACGGAGATGAATCGTTGTTTCCCCAGAAGGCACTGAATATACAGGTTGCACTGCGCTTGTTGTGGTACGTTCTTATTCTCAAATGCCTGACTCAGGGCTGGGAAAGATCTGTTAACCCTTTTGTGACACAAGAGTTGACCCCCCTAAGTGGCTAGAGCATGTTCCGCCTTTTTCATGTTTAGCATACCCAATTAAAAATAGTTTTTTTCAAGGACAGATATTATCTTGAAACGGCTTTTATATATATATATATATATATTATATATATATATATATATATATATATCCTGATTTGGCCTTGAAGCAAAATTAACAAACTTATTAATATCAAACCTGTGATCCAATCAAAAAGCTATGGGGGCAACCCAGAAAATAATGTAATCAAAAACATGAAATATGATTAGACTCTCTATAGTAGAGCCATGGAAAGTTAACCATAACATTTATGGTTAAAAAAGCACACTGAATAAATATCACCTACTGACTTCTAGTGTGGGATTTCTTACACTTGCTGCTAGGGTTAATAAGAAGTTTGCCACATCCAATATTATATAAATATAAATCTCCCAGTGAACCTAAAATGCGAGGCCAATGTACAGACATGTACAGAAAAAGGTTGAATTTATATAATTTGATGTGTTCTTATTTTGTACTTTGGACTGGGGTAAGAAAGGTGTTTATTTTAATGTGTATTTCTAGCTGGAGGGGCACGAGGTGTTTGGGCACCTGTTTTTTATATATATTTTTGTACATGTTTTTACAGATCCCTTTGAGGTCTTTAAAGACATATGGAATGTCTCTTGGAACTGAATGGTACCCCTTATGATGTCACAATGACATTTTTTTCACAGTTTAATTAATATTATTAATTAATATGCTTCTCCCTCTTTTCACTTTTATCCCCACTGCTGCTGATCACAGAGTGATCAGTAAGCAGGGCTCCATAGCCCTGCATTGCCGATCACAATAGCTGTCAGAGGTCTCAGGAGGGTCTAGGCACTCTGGGAACCTTTTTTACTGTGAATGAAGCTGTTCTCCATGATCAGGGATACGTCACGCTACCCAACCATGTAGACAAATATGTAATCTGGAAGTAAAATGTGGTAGTGTTGCTTACTTCGCTGCTTATGTTAATTTGTTATTTCTGCACAGGGGTTTGCTGGTGTCAAGGGTGTGAGGATCTACCAATACTTAAGGCTTGACTTTTATGCCACCACAGAGACTGGCAACATTTTGGCCACATTATGGTCCTTGCCAAGTACCAAGGCTTGAAAAATTATCCAGCCAGGTCAAAAAATGTGGTTTAATTAAAATAATTGGAGATTTCTGCACCTGCAAGTGTCTTCTTCTACTAAAAAAAAATACAGAATAATTACATAACTATGAAACTAGGTGTTTTTTTTTGTACGACACAGATGTTCTTTAATGTTTCATCGTACATTATTAAACTACAATCCAAGTCAACATCTTTTCATATAAGCGAAATCCTCAGCTTACATCTGAGACCTAAGTAATCTTTTAAATTGTTAAATAAGTATCGTGGATCTACATTTAATTAAAGTTCACAGCTGCCTTTTCAAAAGCAAAACATTGGCATTAAATGCATTATGAAGAAAGTAAATTAAAGTTTTAGCGCGTAGTAAAAATAGAAAGCTGTTTTATTTCATTTTCAATAACCATCTGCAGAAATAATATTATATTTGGTGTTTGGAAGCTTACATGCTGACTATGGTGCAAGTTAAAGTATACTACATGTTTTTTAAATTATTACTTTTAGAGTTCTATCTGTCATGACATTCAATTCTTAAATCTACATATACCTTGTGCTTTCCCTTTTCAGTATAACTGTTCTGGACATATTTGGTTTTAAAAGTAAGCAATTGTTTTGTCTCAATAGAGATGAGGTCACCAGGCAACAAAACCATTCATAACTGTTTACTCTGGCATGGTTCCTCCACTTTATGACTCAGTAAATGAAGTGACAAACAAATGCTGATTTACTGTATATGTGTGGAAATGTACACATTCCTTAATATGCTCAATATCAGATATGTGGACAAAGGCTGAATCGTGATAATACCTTTGTACAATACTACCTACAAAAACTCATCAGCATCAAACCCAACATCTACAGACCCAGGTGTGTTTGCTATCATAATGTACATCTACAAGGTATCCAATCTGAGGAGGATCTCATCCACATCTGTGACCAGGTTTAAGGAGTCTTCACTAAAACCTAACGTTTGGATCCTGAGAGTTGGCAATGCCTTTGTCTTTTAGTGTTGACCACCAGAAAGCAAAAAAGAAGACAAGAAGAACTCCACACACACACACACACACACACACACACACTGGTATACATTATTTTAGCCCATGTATCTTGAACAATAACCTTATAAAGAAAATGGATAAATATTTATTACCCCAACAGAAGATAGTCCTTAGGCAGAGGTCATGATTTTAGTTGACCAATGCAGAAAAAAGTGACATAACCCCAGAGGTCTCCCTAGTGACATCTTTTCTGGGTGGTAAGTACTTGAAGCTACCATGACTTGCCAAAGTTTGGTCAATGAATCGTAAAATAATCTCTAGCGTTGGTAGATTTGTTTGGGAAAATGGTGACGTTATCAAGACTCTCTTGCCCCAGGAAAAAAGGACTGATTCCAGAGACACATCACTTAACATGATTCTGGGTTCTGGGAATCACGCGTACATATTAAAATAGTCACTTTATTTACCATTAACCACAATACTTTTGTCTGCCTTAATCTTAAGGCTTAAGTTAAAGAACCTCCTATACTGTAGTAAAATTCCTTTTGGAATACATGAATAAGTAAAATGAAGAATAGAGCCCCAGTTTTTTTTCACTTTTCAAACATACAGGTGAATCTTCAACTCTTTTTACTCTGTCTCCCTAGCTTAAGACGTAGCGTTATGCCTCTCGAAATATACTATATGGGTTACGCTCTACAAAAAATCTATGGGCCTTCTTCATTATAAATGTATCCGATTTCTTTCCAGGTGTGACGTGTGCACTGTGTACAACAGTCAAGAATTAAAGGTATGTTCATTTAAGCTTTAAATTATAGCCTAAACGAAACTTTCATCACAACAGCTCCACGTCTTTAAAGGTCAGCATTATGTAGGATATCATCAGTTAGGAAAAATGGTTTGCTTATATAATTATTTTAAGTTGTAAACAAAGACAGATCTAATAGGATATTCTACAGGTTGTCATCTTAGAATGAATCATTGTTATTCTCTAAAATACAAATAAGGAGTTATAGCACACCATATGGAGGATTAACCTATACAGTAACAGGATTTGCTATACTTATCAGTCCTCAAATAATGGGATACATAATTGTGACCTTTAACGCCGGAGCATTGCCAGTTTTAGGATTTCTCTAAAGTGATCGACAAAATGGTGTTTTGTGTATAATCCTGAAAACCTGTTGGGTTTGTGGCACATGAGACAAGGGAAGGACACATACCTGAATTTATTGGTAAAATAAATGAATAAAAGTGTGTAAAATACAAAGGTTCAATAAAACAAAACTCCAGAAACAAGGGGCATCGTAGTGTTGCTGGATTCTCCAGTTGGTAAGTGTAGACCAGCCAAGTTTACTAGTCTAGTGTACATTCACCTAAAACTGGGGAATATCATTACAATACACAGAATAGGAGGTGGTGAAAAAAAAGACAATTTTATATAAACAATAACTTTACACATTAAGACATTCTAGCACAGAAGGAGAAGAGGGCGCTGATCTTGCTAAAGGACTATTATATTTATGGTGCATTCCTGCTGATTTCAATGGTGACACAATTGTGTTATCACAACTTCCCTTGATAACTATTCTAGGAAGTCTTAACGCAACTGACAGTTTATAAGTTGGCTAATTAAACAAAGTTAACCCCTTTAAGTAGTTGACAAGATAACCAAAAGTCAAAATTCTTGAAAATGTTCACTTTTCGTTTATTTTAGGACAAAGCAAGCATAGTCTGAGATGGGTGCTTATTGGACTACCAGCAGCAGGACTACCATCACAACAGTATTCTAATTATGAATAACTTTAATAAGACAACGCTTCCCAAATTGTGTTATTCTGTAAATCTTCCAAAAACATGTAAATATTTCACACATAGCTTATTCCATCATCAGTACAAATACAATACAGCATTTCCGTAATATATTAGTTTACATGATGTCACACACTCCCTTGTGATGGTATAATTTTGAAAACAAGACTTCCAAATGAAAAGCATACTCTGCAGATTTAATGAATTCATTTAGTTATGCTAAAAGCTCTGTTTGAGAAACCTTCACCATTAAAGGCTATGTTAAGTTTCATAGCAAATGCTTAAAGTATATGTGGAAAGTCTCCAGCCCCAGGATAGATCCAGTTACCAGGAGTACTAGACATCACAAAGGCCGTAACGACACTAGGTATCAAGTATCACTTTTTTTTGAGCTGGTTGTTTCTTCTCTCACCTCAATAAAAATGCAGTTTATGGGTCTGTTAAAGTACAACTCCCTTGGCGATAATCCTTAGGTAAAAAAATGATGTCTATAGATACTCTTATTTGAAATAATGCCCAACTTGTCTTAGTTAGCCAACAAATATCAGTGTTTCTGGTTTTCTCTTATAACTAACAGAAGGTGGACTAATGAAGGACCCAGCAAAGAATTTACAGTGAACTTAAGAGTTCTATTTCTTGAAAACTTAAAGGCAAGAAGGTAATACGGCAAAGCAGAAGGAAACATAAAGAGAATGGTTGGCTATGTGGCAGGAGCCATTGTTAGATCTCCAGT
This sequence comes from Spea multiplicata, assembly GCA_009364415.1. Lineage (NCBI taxonomy): Eukaryota > Metazoa > Chordata > Amphibia > Anura > Pelobatidae > Spea > Spea multiplicata. The sequence goes on from VKOC01003508.1 coordinate 13,500, forward strand.
CACTGCATGTCTGCACGAGGATACTGTGAAGGGGGGATATGAGATGGTTTCAGGAATGGTTAGCACAAATAGGTTGGTGGGAAGATAGGAATTGGTAGATCTGATATTTTAATGCATTAAAAGATTCTATAAAGGAAATAGAAGCACGCTTTAGAAGGAGGAATCCTAGGAGATGAAGGCAACGCAGTATAATATATAGAGTCACAGGTCTAGATGTAAACTGAGAAACCTTCGTATTACTTCACTTAAATAATGGCGGATGAACAGCAGATGTGGTAAGTGTTTTCACTGAGATAAGCAAGCATTTGGATAGGCATAGACCCATGTAACACGAGGCCATGCCAAACACTATGCAACATTTAAGGTGTACAGCAAGCTGAAAATTTGTCTATATCAGATGGGCCAAATAACTATTACATGCTGCTTGTGTCTGCAGGGGGTAAATTATCAATTCATTCACCAACAAAACAAAAATACTACCTTTTTTATCAAACAGAACACAATGCGCCATGTACCACCATGCATCTCTACGGACACGGTCTGAAAACGGCTGCAGATCTCAAAGAGAAGGCATCATTTTCTATCACGCTATCTGAAAGGTACATCACAGAAAGACCTTGTTCCTGGCATTTACATGCGTGGCTTGTTACCTGGCTCGTTGCCGGGTTAAATTAATTTTTTTCAAGAAAAATAAGGTTGATTTCCAGCCCTCTACAGATTAGTTGTGCATGTTCCCTGCAGTTTGAGTGCTGTAAGGCCACTTTGCCACAGTCAGCACTCCTAGTATCCTAAGTATCATTACCGCATGATTAAGGGTCTCTGTCATTTTGCACACCAGGCACACAATGTTCATGTTGGATAACAATCTGACGTGAGCAAAGCTTATAGGTTTAAAAATAGCTTTTCTGCCAATGCGTTCTTGGTTCTATACTCCTGGAAACTGTGATTCCATATTCTGTCCCCTTTATTCGCCTGCTCAAAAGTATTGGAGCTTCATGTCTATAAATGAAAGGCAAAGCTAAAGCTCTATTACTAAGATTTAAAAAGCATGCCTATAAACCACTGAGCCAACCTCAACGGGGACTCAGGAGTGGAACACTTGGAAAAAATGGTGAACCCAGCTTGGCAGGTAATCTCCATGAAACTACATTGACTTTGCCACTACATGCTAATGCAAGTGATGATGATGATGAAATGAACCCCATAATCTACCCCTCCAAACAGAACTTGTACATACCCCGTTGTGAAAATTTGTAAATCTGCCCTAGGTACTAGCGCATGCAATTTTTAAAAGGGTATTTTCAGTGTGTTTTAACAAAATAAAAGGCTATTATATTGACGTTCCCCTGTTCTTTTTAGTAGCAGCATTGTAGTGGTTTTATGAGAATTTGTATGATTTGTGGTTGAATTATCCCTTTATAATATATATATATTATATATTTGCACTTCTGCCTCAAGCCCCTCATTATCTCATCTATGATAGAAGAACTGTGAGTTTATTTATTTGTGGAAAAAAACCCATGAGACTAATCGCTTCATATTTATAGACAGCAACTTTGTATACTGCCTGCTATGTATCATTGACCCATTCTGTCTTTGCAAAAAGGGCTAATCCTTTCTCTAGTAACTAGAGATTTCAATGGGCCTTTTGAGGTTTTACTCTCGACTATAAATAACTGGCTACATTGTACTTGTTTGGAGTAATCCAGGTAAATAATGAGATTTTCCTTTTAAAGTGAATCTTCCAGTAACACCTGTATCCTCCCAGGGGGCTTCTGCTTAATCCTCTCTTCTGCTTACAGTTCAATAAAGGGCTTTAGACACACAGCTTACACAGGACAGGGTTCTAATCCCTAGTGGGAATGGTCATGATCTCCTTCTCCATGATATTTGGGATGATTTAACTGTTTCTTTACAGTAAGTTTGCTTTTTTATTTCTATATAATGTGGGGACGCATGCCTTAAAGGCACCAGGAGGACTAAAATAATTCAACCTTAACTGAACTGGACAGAAGTCCATAGTTCAGATACAAATAGAGCACGCTAGCAAAACCAGGCACTGTGAGTCTCGTGTGATTTGTTTAAGAACCATCTCTATATTTTCTCCCACAAGGATGTCCTCACTGACACCATAGTCTGGCCCATCCTTCCAGATGTTCGTCCTTGTGTGTGGAATACAGTTAATACGCAGTTTGACTGGATGTTGCTAAAGGGAATCATAGCTCCAAATGCCATCCTAAATATAAACGCTAAAAACATTTACAAAACTGTTGTGACAAGTTTCCGCCTACCCAAAGAAAATGGAAATGGAAAGCGCATCTACAGAATGATTTCATTTTTAACCAGTGAGGGTTCCACACAAAGTGCATGAACTGAAAAAGAACAACCCAAATGAAACACACATTTGCTGGGATTGGAAAAGCCCGCAGTCGATATTTATGGTTGTATTTTTGGCCAACTGTCTTGAGTTCTAATTTTTTGCTGTTTGAACAGACATCTTAGCCAAGACTCGAGGGGTTATTTAAGGTCTACCATTGCTTTACAGTGATTTTTTATGAAGTTCTTCTGGTAAAGACTTAATTACGGGTTTTATATAGAACTTCGTGAAAAATGAATGGCAAGGAACGTCCACACTGTGGTGCAGGTTTACCATATCACAGACATTAATGTTTGGCTTTGGGGGGACAATCTGACATGACACTTTTTCTAGTATTCATTTTGGATAGCGGTAATACATTTGTTCCTTAAGGCACAATGAACTATATTTAGGTAGGGGAAGTCTCTGCGTCAAAGTCTACAGCGCAAAGTGACAACTCCATTACCATTCTCTGAAAAGAGACGGCATATGCAAGCTCACCTATTATGTACTGCCAAAGATGACACCAGGTCATTTGTTTAAATTCTAGGACCATCCTGCCCAGTCTGTTATTAAAGGCACACCGTTTGCTAGAGAAATTATGTTAGGTGATTATAAACACGCACGGCAAAGTGCAAAAACCTAGTTTAAAAAATAGGGTCACAATATGGACCGGGGTAGAAAGGAACTCTAAATCTGGTCTGACTCATTATATAAGCACTGATGAAGAAGTGAACATCAGCGAACCTTCTGGAGACGTATTGACATCAACCACGCAATAGTAAAACTACAAGGGGCAATATTGCATTTCTGTTATATGGTGAAATGGTGCTCCCTCTCC
>VKOC01003510.1:0-22743 GCA_009364415.1 Spea multiplicata
CTGTATACAGTGCTGGGGGTTATATTACTGTATACAGCTCTGGGGGGTATATTACTGTATACAGCGCTAGGGGGTTATATTATTGTATACAGCGCTGGGGGTTATGCTCTATTTTATTACATCGCAGCATCTGTTACACACAGTCGGCTGGTAAGACATAGATTTGACCTATTGTCCTAATGCAATCCGTATGGCGCTGTTTGGCTGGCTGAGAGTCTTCGTGCACCAACTGATTCTGTAACAATTCTCAATCCGATTGTGGAATTACCGAATTTAATTACGCAGTTGGTTAAGTAGCGCAAACACAATAAAAAACCACATTCATTCTTGAAGCAAATGGCACATTTATTCCAATGTTACAAAAGGCTTTCTTTTTTTTCCATACAAATGGGTCTCTCCAAGTAAAATATTTAATCTGATTTGATTAAGAAAAAACTACATTTATATGTTAAATCCACTTACTTAGTGCAGTAACATGAAAACGAGATAAAATAAAAGCAAGTAAAAGATTGCCATTCAGTATTGCTTTCGGGTTAATTGTTCCTCTTGAAGTATTTTTCTGTTTATTACAAAGCCAAATCAATCCATTAAAATCATCCACGCAAAATTTCTTGTTGCTACGGGAACAAAATATCAACAAGCAAATTTCTCATTAGTCTGAATGAGCCAAGAGCACAGGAAGAAATATCACAATATGTTAATTTGGGCCCAAACAGAAACTGGGACTGTCAGACACAAAATGGTAGAATTAAGGATAAACAATACATGGATAATCTAATACCCCCCCGGGCGTGAGTGTTTTTGGTGAAAACACAGTTTGGTTGGTGGATCTAAGTAGTTTATTTAGTATTCAGTATTATTTCAAGTGGCAGGGGGGGGGCACCATAATGCATTTAATAGCTAAGGGGTCCCTTTAAATTATCATGGTGTTCCCCTTGCTAATGTGCATTTGCCCCTTTCCTCATCCCCTTCTATTTTCCATGTAGGATATGTGTTCGGCCACAAAACATCTCATTGAGTGTGATATGGTTACCACACTCTGATATGGAGCACACTACTTTGTTCTACCCGGCCATACACAGCAACACCGGACCTGCCGCTGTGTTCCAGGCGGCAAGTCCGGACCTTGTCTGCACCTACTTCCTTGCCAGGAGACTTGAAGGAGTCGGCAGCGGATTTAATGTTGTCAAATGTAAAGTTACGCATTTTTGGGAAAATAAATATGTTAATTATACCTTAAATAGGGAAGTCATTAAATGAAACGGACTTGAGAAATGTAGCTGTGTTCAATTTTAAGGAATGCATATTACGCATAAAGTTCTTTAAAATTCATTTGGTGAGGCTGGTCGCCCTAGGCCTGGCCATGGTCATCTCAACTGCCCCGATCCTTTGTCCTACCTGGAAGCTGTGCTTCCTGAAGAACACCCAACATGGATGAAGAGTGGTATAGAGGCTCTGACTGCTAGGCACATACCTCTGTAGTGCACATGGGCTGATTTTTGATATCCCCAACCAGTCCATCCAGGAAGTGGCGTCCTTGCTGGTCCGACCAGGCACCAGGAATGCTCCTGCCTTCCTGGCCTTGTTGGCCCATCACTGGTTGGGTTATATCGGGTGGAAATGTATCGCTCATGGTAGATCTGCCACCTTTATGTCTCACATCTAACTTTCCATGCAGTAAAACGATCTCTTACTTTTAGACTGAGTATCTCCAAAACAATTTGACAAATCCCAACCAACTGGTAATTTAAATACATTACTTTAGAGAACCACAAAGGCCTATTGGTTTCACTAGATTACAGATGGTCTTTATGAGCTTTATCCAAAACCTCTACAACATTGTCACTAAAAAGCACTTCTCTTTCACAGACCCTAAACAAAGTTTGATTTTTAGCCATCAATCACGCGTGGTAATCCGCCATAGAGAAATAGATATTTCTTTCTCTCCGTTATATGTTTGTTGTATCCCTTCGGTAACATTATAAACCGCGTCATATGAATATTTATGCTACAGCGACTAATTCCCGAGCAGGCCTTCTGTTTCGAGTTGATCTGTCATATTTTAAAACAAGTCGGCGGAAAAAAAAAAAAAAAATAGGGAAGCATCGTTAAAAGAGAAAATGTGACACAGCCATGAAAGATGTACATCAATAATAAGTTCATGAATATTTCAGAAATTATTAATCAAAATCATGAATCTCGGTGGCTTGTTATGACTGGCCCATTTGTGTCTGTCAAACAGATTGAGTAAATATTTTCTCAAACCCTAGAATCCACTTCTTTAGTGAAAGATGGGATTTCTGGATCGTGTTCTGATGGCCTTTTTTTTTTTTTTATCTCGTTTCGGAAAACGTAACTCTCAATATTGCATTAATTGCGAAATGATTTATCCTGCGACCCACGCGTTACTTTTCCTGTTTCGTTTGCCGAAAGTTTTTTAAGATCACTAATTACACAATGCCGAGAGAGCCTAATGGCTGGCCTTGTGCAAACAAGTCATAGCATATTACTAAATATTCATGGATACTCTATGTATTATATTATATAGCGTCACGGTCGTGCTGGGTGGACATTTAAGAGACATGTTTGCTAAGCAGTATATTTTAGTCCGAGTCAATACTTCCAATGTCAATATTAATAATATTAATCATTATTGTTGAACAGTCTAGGACGTGTTGTGAATGGAACATAGAATTTGACGGCAGATCAGATGTCCCCATCTAGTCTGCCCATTTATCCGAATGTAAAGACGCAGATCTTAATCAGTCCTTAATGTCAACTTACATTTAGAAGCCATATGCCTATCCTGCGCGTGTTTATTAACCCTTACCGCTACTGATGGAGGCCACTTATCTACTACCCTCCCAGTAAAGTAAGACTTCCTTTCATAATATCTGACCCTCTTGTTTTTTAGATTATGGCCTCCTTCCCTGTTGTACTTTGTTTTCTTCGCCCATGCCGTACATATTGGGATCCCTTACTCTTTTGTGATATTTTTTGCCATGCACTTTTTTTTTTGGCCACTCTTTGGTCTGAACTTTCTCCAGAATGTCAATATCCTTTTGGAGATGGGATCTCCAGAACTAACCAGAGCTCTGTAAAGTGGCCAAACTTTACATTTTCCTCTTCCTCTACTAATGCCTCTATACAACCCAGCACCCTGCTTGCTTTATTTTTTGACTCTTCATTGTATTTTCTGTTTACTTTTAACAATTTTTTGTATTTAAGTTTATTATACAAAACTGCTTATTATAAAACAGACATCGACCTGTTTTAGCAGGAATACATAGAACAGTAATATTGATACAGTCGATAAGCAGTACTGCGACGCAGCGCAGGGCGATACACGTTACAGTACGACTTCAGTTACGGAAAGCTCAGTAGAAGCAGAGTACAATTACATTTCCAGACGTGGCACATATGGTTAGCACATTAGTGGAACATAACCTGGGGAAATGGGGGGGAAAGGGGGCTGAGGAGAATGGGGCTAGTCTTCATCCTCTAGACTGTCCTTGAGAGAGTAGTCTCTCAGCAGGCTGTGGATAAGCCTGCGGCAGTCACGGACTGTGACCTGCTCCCTCCTCAGCACCAGGCGGTTCCTGGCAAACCATAGAGCGTCCTTTACACAGCACATGAGACGCCAAGCATCCTCAATGGCGCTCTCCGTGTGTGCTCCTGGAAAAAGTCCGTAAAGTACCGAATGGTAGGACAGGTACTTTCTCTCGATAGAGTCCTTGAGATCCAGCTCCAGGGCTCTGAACAAGGCCTGTGCAAACGGGCACTGCCAGAACAAGTGAAGGGAAGTCTCCTCCTCCACAATGCACTGTGGGCAGTGTCTATATCTGCACAGCCCCCTGGCATGCATAAATGTCCTTAGGGGGAGGCCTCCCTGAATGGCCATCCATGCAATGTCTTTATGCCTGTTGGTTAGCCTGCTCGACGACACGTTAGCCCAGACAGTCCTGGCTGTGGCGTCGGGGAGCCCTGGGATGTTCTCCATAGTGTCTTTGGCTCTGATGAGCTTGTGGATCACACGGGGTAACCACAAGTCTGGTTTAACTCCCTCCAGTTGGTGCTCCCTTACAAATTTGCCCACGTCCGAGTAGAACCAGGGCATAGTCCAATTGTAAGGGACGGAGCTGTCCCACTTTTCCCACTTGAGCTGCCTCCACAGGGGCAGCAGGAAGAAGCGAGACATGGAGTTTCCAGCAGAGCCTTTCACTACGTCTCTGAGAGTCCTGCGCACGCAGTTGCACACAAAGAAAGTCCGCAGCATGGTAGGGATGTCAGGCACTCCTTTGCCTCCCTTGCCGGGTTCCTTGTACATCACTGCGCGCTTTACTCTGTCCATTTTGGAGCCCCAGATGAAGTGGAAAACTGCTCGGTTGATGGCTCGGTGGATGGTGGCCAGCAAGGGCCAGGCCTGAGCCACGTACTGCAGCACGGGAAGAATCTCGTTGCGCAGCACCAGCACTTTCCCTTCGATGGTAAGGTCTCTGAGGCTCCACAGCCCAAATTTCTGCTTTACTTTGTTGAGTCTCTCCTCCCAGCTTTTCAGGGCCGCGCCGTCTCTGCCGAACCAGACTCCCAGGATCTTTAGGAAGTCAGTTTTGACGGGAAACGGGATCGGCTCAGAAGTCAGGTCCCACTGCCGAACAGCATGGTCTCCGACTTCCCGCAGATGACCTTTGCGCCTGAAGCTCGGCTGAAGTCCTTGCACGTCTGGACGAGCGCTCTCACCTACCGGCGATCCGCGCAGAAGATGGTCACGTCGTCCATGTAGAGCGAACACTTTATCTCCTTCTTGTCTCTGCCCGGCGCGGTGATCCCTCTGATCTCTGGATTCCGTCTGATGCACTCGGCGAAGAGCTCTATACAACAGACAAAAAGAAGAGGTGAGAGAGGGCAGCCTTGTCTGACCCCAGAGAGGACAGGGAAGGGGTCAGTCTTCCAGCCGTTCACCAGCACCGAGCTGCGGATATCAAGGTACATCAGGTTAGCATAAGAGCAGAACATCTCCCCCAGCCCAAACCTCCGCAGTACCTGACCCATAAAACCATGAGACAGTCGATCAAATGCCTTCTCTTGGTCTAGGGTGACTTTTAACAATGGCGATCCCGCTAAGAAGGAACACATAACGTACACCTCCTCAACCTCTACAGGAACAGTTGTTGGGTTAGTGTGGCGCTTACCTAAAGAAAAGGGGTATAGAGAGTATTCCTCCCAATTATAATCTTCAAGTTGCAGAAAATATCTACAAAAAAAAAAGCAAAGAAAATCATTAATATTGTAGCATGGCAATTTAAATGGCAATTTAATCTGGACGGAAGGAGAGTCGGCTACATTTTCCAGAGCAATCACTGCACAAGTGCAGGGCAACCACTGCTGAAACTTAGCAAAAGTATAACTCGGGATAAAGAAGAACAAGGTTTTTGACCAATATTGACATTTAATATAAATAAATTAAATCTGCTCTTACACATAAGTATATGGCAATCAGGGCCGAGCATAGGGTCACTGATGCTTGGTGCAAGAATTTGCTTGCCCCTCCCAGGGCCCCGCCCTTTCAACCACTCTCCTCTTGCTTCTCTTTCTTTTCCTGTTATCTCTTCTTCCTCAATCTCTTCTCTTCTCTTATCTTTATCTCTCTTCTTTCTGTTTGCCTCTTCCCTTTATCCCCATCTCTCATCTCTCTCATCTTTATATCTCCCCTTAATCATTATCTTAATCACTAGTTCTTATTATCTCTGCAAATGTCCTCATCTCTCATTATTTCTCCCCTTTTTTCCCCTCATCTCTATTATTTTTCATTATCTCCCTTCTTACTATGCCTCCCCTTTCTCCCATTTCTCCTTTTTAGGATTATCTACCCCTTCTCTCTCTACCTCTCTCCTTTCTTTCTCCTCCTCATTATCTCTCCATTTTCTTACTATCTCTCCCCTTTCTCACTATCTATCTCTCCACATCCTTAAGTCCTCTGGTTGGAGCGTGACTTATTGTTTGGGGTGCACAGCACCCAGGAGAGAGGAGGAGAGAGAGTTGACCACTGAGCGGTGGCTGAAAATGTTTTCATGAATCAGCTGTTTGCTGATGGCATCCGTTCAAGCTATGGCACAGCTATAACTCTTATAATCCGACATGTCTACAGCTTGGAACACCTCCACCAATTACAGCAATTGTTATACATTAACTTGCACGCAGGTGGTAATTTTCTGCCTTGAAGTTTTCTCCTGACTCAACCTCTACAAAGGCTATCCGAACCGATCAACAACAATCTGCAACTTAATAGGAGAAAAAGAATAATTATGTAGATCCTAAAAACAGGAAGTTTAGAATGCGGCTCCCATGGTATGAATAGATAAATTAGATTGATTTCTAGTGCACATTAATGTATATTTAGTGTTCCATGTGTACTGGTGTAAAATGTAGAAAAAAGGGAAAATAGATGTAGTTTTATCACAAACTTTATTAGCTACCTATGTCGTACAATCAGGGCTCCTCAAAAAAAAAAAAAAAACCCCTGCAAAATATTCTGTAAAATAAAAAACAAAAACATTCTTCTGTCGATATCACTTTGGGCCCTGTTGTGTGTTCTAATAAATATTGTGGCTGGATACAGGATTAAGCTACATTTTCTAAACCACGATAAATAAAACCAGTTGGCTAATTATTTTTTGCAATGAAATGTCTGTTTCATAGGCTGTGGGGCTGATCAGGCTTAACAAATATGAGTGTTACGAGAGTAGATTTATTATTAATATTAATAAAATGGACTGGTTTAAAAGCTAATCTTCAACTGGAATTGTAAAAAAAAAAACATACAACTCAGACAAAAACCAGTCAACCAAGATGGTGTTTGAAGGTTCTGTACACCATAAAGTATCAGCCCATTAGGATTATCATCATTAAAGAAACATAGAATGGCCTCTAGACGGTCGTTCCAAGCAGTTGATTGTAAACATTATTAATAAGGACAATACATAATTTAACGAAGATGGGTTTAATGGGGAACCATCACAGCTTTTAGTATGTGTTTTTTCTTTGTAGTCTTTGCAATAACTACCATTTTATTTTTGACCCCGTGGCGCTAAGATCGGTAGAAAAATATGGCAAAACTAATAAAGTAATTACTAATTAGTATTCTGTAATTAAATGTCCTCCTTTCCTTTTTTTACCTTCCATAAAGAGTTAAAATGAGAATGGGGTAAAATACTCCAGTTTGTTTTTCCCAATGTTTTTTTACTTACTTACTAAAAAATACTGTGGAGGAATGGGTTACCATTATCTGAAGTCCTCTAGACTCCAAAAGGCAAGATAATGAGCTGAAGGACGAACTTGGTAGCCTTGGTAGAAAAGAGAGCTATCATCTGTGTTTGTCAACATTCAACGTGGACCCCCTTCACCCAGCATACAAAAAGAAACGGAAAAAACGGGAAAAAGAGAAAAACGTAACGTATCCTCTTTACATATCAACAGTCAGAAACTAAAGCTTAGTAAATAAAAAAAAAAAAAAACTACGGAGCTCCGAGTTAATGGAGCCTTATGTGGATTTAGCAATTAGAATAACAATATGGATAGATCCATTGAAGTATCAGCCTTAAGCTTGGTGTGGGGGGGTTCCTCTTTCTTTGCCGTCAGAAAATTGTTTTTCAGAATTTTTTTGCCTAGATATATATTTTCACTTATATACATAATAGGTTTTTTTTAAAAAAAAAAATAATAATTCAGTAACCTATCCATGGCCACAATATACTGTGATACTTCGTGCCGATATTCCTAGTAAGATTTCTTAGAGGAAATATTATTTTGGCACCTCATTATCCCATAATTATAATCGCTACAAATGTATCTTTAACATTTTAAGCCACGTGCGAGGGCGATGTTAGGGTCCTTGATCCTACTCTTGCCCAGTTCATTTCCAGTGACAATGGCCTGTGGGACTTGTAGGTGGTCTACTATTAGAGGAGTAACGCCAGTGCATAGGATATCAGAGGTTAATTATCACAGGGTCTCTATGGTCTAGATACCCGGTGACAAGTATCAGTTTATGACATCAAACTTTGAAATTTTAAGTCATTCATAGTTAAGGCTTGGAAGACAAGAGAGAGAGACCTTGTTTTTTGTGCTCATTCCCAAAAATCCACCAAAAAAAGGCATAAGTGATGTAGGGTCTGTTGAGTTTTGCTACTCCATAATTATATCACTTAAAAAATTAAAATATATATATATAAGTTGAGAATCTCAGAAAAGATGTGATTTTTTTAAATTTTCTCGACTTTGGGACTTCTTCATAAAAACAGTGTCTTCCATGCAAAGTTAAAAGAAGAATAGGAACATCTGGGCTCGACTGCATAATTATATTGCATGAATGTTCATGCCCCATGTATATACAGTTTTTATATAAAAATAATTTGGCCAGGGAGGGGGGCGAAAATGTTATTTTTTTCCCCAGTTATTTTTTCCAGTTCTGGATGGAAAAGTACATGCCTTTAATTATATTTATAGAAAGAAAAAATCTTGTTTGTATGAAATGAATCATAATTTAGTGAACACGGTAGTCCCGTGAACATAAAAAAAGGCTTATTTTTTTACGCCACTCAAAAGCCGATCACCATAAAAAAAAACAAAAAAAACTATTCATGTCCAAAAAATGTCCTCTATAATTTATTTCCCAATTTGATTATAACAAAGTAGATGCATTTTGGCTTATTAGATAAAAGTTTACTGCTGTGAAAATGTATTCTAAGTGCTTCCATTACACAGAAAATAATGAAATGGAATTTTTATTTCTTTTTTTTCTTTCTTTTTTTTTTTATCTCAATGGGGATAAGATGCATTGAAGGAATATTGCACTTTGCAGTCGTGAAGTCAAATGCAGAGCAAAGTGAGAACATTTTAGCATAGAAACAACATGAATAATTAAACAGGATGGGAGAAATGCGAAAAGGTAAGGTAATCGGATGAAGTGATATGGTAAACATGGACCCAAGCATTACAGAAGCAGAAATAATAGATCTTTTCCCAGATATTTGTATACATATTGTATCTACTTATATGGGGAGTAATATGTATTGTCAAACAGAGAAAATGGTAGAGCGGCAGTAATCCCAGTCGGGATAATGTGCATAATAAAGAATTTGTCTGCGTTTTTCCCGAAGGATGCTTTTGTTTTCTATAGAAATGGAAAGTACGCGCTCATCAATGATGGCGCAGCATTTGACGTATGTATCGGATTGAGAAGGAAAAGGACAGATAGAATGAAGGAAAAGGGAAGGATACAATAATGCGAAAACGGATCAACTAAGGGGGGGGGAAATCACCTGATTGGATATCCTTTATTTTTAACCCCTTAATGAAAAAGCGCTTACATATACGGGCTCAAAATGCATTGTTTTCAATGGGTTTAGGGACCGCCCATTGTCCTTAAGGGGTTAATGAGTCTTTTCTATCATTCTTAAAGGTATCACTGCAAAGGTTTTCTGGCTTCCAAATGTGACTAAACATTTACATGGTCCAAGGGCAATGGCATATACCGCCCTTGGGCAAAAGGTCCAGGAGGGTGGCAACCCCTCTGACGCACCCAATGGCTCTTTTGGGGCGATCAGGGTCCCTGTAGGGACTGATCTCCGCAACCTGACCAGTAACAGGATGGAGGACTATGCCAAGTCGCCGCAGCTTCATAAGTGTACTTCCATCTTTAAACGGCTGAGGGTGGGATATGGAGTCATACCCCAGCGCTCAGAAGAAGGATCATGGCGGCTGATGGTGTTGCCCTGGCTGAAGTCTGGAGCATGGCCGAAGATTAATCGGGCACAGTCCTGAAATGAAACCGAGCCATTCAACCAATGCTATTAGATGATAGCCACAAGTACTCTTATTTGCATCTGTTGTGCGAAAATGCAATTATTTTATTTTGATAATGCTACAAATTCCACTAGCGCTAATTGCAGTATGTTATTGCAGTATGTTATTGCAGTAGGAGCTATTCACACACACAATATTGTCTCTACTTCACTGACTACATTATATTTTGTTAAGAGCTAGAGCTCGAGAGGATTCCATAGCACCTGCTCGAAATATATGCTCTTATTGATGTTGGTATTCAATAAGTGAAACTAAGGGTATAAAATAAAGATACCACAGTATATAATTGCTAGAAAAAAGACCAGACTCAGAATGTATGTTAAAAAAAAGAATTGGACAGTAGATTAGCCCCATTCAGCCCCCGTCTAGTCTGCCGTTTTCCGGCTGTAAAGACTCAGACCTTAATCAGTTGTTGGTCTCGTCTTTGATTCAGGAGCCATATGCCTATCCCACTCATCTTTAATTACCCTCACTATATTAGCCTGTATCATGTCCTCTGGGAGGCTGTTCTACTTGACTACTTGTCTACTTGTTTTCGGTAAACAAATTTAATTCCTTGCCCATCCAGTTCGGCCAAAAATTAGGGGCATTTTTTTTTAATTCAGGTAAGAAATTAGTTGCCTGGTCCCCACTTTCCCTCTTTCATATTGTATGCGGATCAGGAGAGGACATCACCACAAGCGGTGCCATATTGCCCTGAGTTGGCACTTTCCGTGACGTCCTCTTCCACAATTGGAGGATTGGGGAGAACGTCACCACGGCGCTCCCATTTTGGGGGGAAAATTCCCGGGTTATGTCCGCGGAGATGTGGACAAAGAAAGAAGATACTAGATTAAGTATTAAAAATTGAAGGTAGAATGGAGAAGAAAGAAGGGATAAGATAGAAGAAAGAACATGCAGAACAAGAAGCAGAAGCGGAAAAGGTCGGCAGAAACCGAAATGGTGAACGAGAATGCAAAAAATTCTGTAAATGTCGTACGAATCCGAAAGCTAGTCTACTTCTATTACATCATATCGTCTCATTATTATTATTATTATTATTATTTATTGTTTTATATATAGTGCCATCAAATTCTGTAGCGCTGTAAAATGGGTAGATTATGACGTCATGTCCTCAAATCTTCATAATGTACACAGAAAACATTCCTTAAATCACATTACATTTATTTTGAAGGACCTTTCCATGATGCATTGGTATTGTTACTTTATTGTACAATAAAACTCATTATTAGGTTACATTTTTTTCGGCTCCTTGACATATATTACAGGTACGAGGCCAAAAAGCATGCATCATGGTAGGAACAGCCGAAGTCACCATCAGCTTGGCAGACCGAAAGGTACTCATTTACCAACCCACTCTAACCCCCGGCTTACTTAAAGACTACTTGCTATCAAGAACAGGTTTTAAAAGCAGCAGCCTGCTGTTTCTTGCCGAAGGTCATAGGGACAGCAGGCCATTACGCGGTAATTACTATTTCTTGATTTCAAAAATGATTATAGAGTATATTACATTAAAAAAAAAATATGCATTTCTTTCCGGCACTCCACACTCCTTTTTCGCTTGTCAATCATTTTCCGACTTCAGTCACAACAGAAAATAATAGCTATCTCTTACATTTTCTTACCTGGCAGACAGAATTGCTTTCTTATATGACAAAGTAACATTATAACGTATTTAATATAAAAAAAGATGTATAAATTCCAGGATTATCTGTGTTGTATTTTTTATACACCCTTCCTTGTTTTATTCTTCTTTTACTGACATCAGACTATAGTTACTTCATTTTGCGCTACTGTTCTGCTCACCTTGACTCCGCTTAGTCTGCAGACTAACAAGAATTTCCGCCGTAATGTTTTGCTAAGGAATGTTACATAAGCTGATAAATTATAATGGTTTGTACTCTATTTCTTTCCATTTGCTACATTAATATTGATTATTTGGAAGCTGAGTAGCTTTGGCCCCAAAGACTTGAAGTTGATATGGATCATTTGTTGGAACAATTGACTTGAAGCTTACAGGACGTTACGGATAAGGTTTGTGTCGGCAAAAAAAAAAGGTAAATAAAAAAAATGTAACATATGCATTCGTTTTAACTAAATATAAAGCTAAAAATAAATATTAAAATTAAATATAAAAAATAAATATAAAAAATAAATATAAAAACAGATTCTGTAGCACTAAATATAATACTAAATCTAAAACCCAAATATAAAAAGTAATTAGTAATTTCAGGTGTGATGTGGATAGATATGGCGCGATAAAACTGTGACCCCCCCCCAAAAAAAATCATGTTTTTAAATCAGACACCAGAAGAAAGTGGGGACACCACTGGAAGTTGCTGGGGTTTGGTCGAGTCACCTTCCGACTCTCCGATTCAGAGCGTTGCCAAGTGGCCATGTGGGAAGTATGATGGTCCATTGATTTTACAGCTCCCTGGGCTGGATCCACGCCTGGCCCCAAAAGTGAGACAGTGGGGCTGCTTCCCTGGATTGTCCTGCAAAATCTGGGACTGTTGGGAGGTATGCAATTGCACTGCCGTGGCTATATGGACAAGAGACAATTGTTAGGTTTTTGTAGAATATGTTGTGTAATTAGTTGACGCAGGCGTGATTAAAGCCCATAAACATATCAAATGTGCAATTTTGTTACACGGGTACACATGGTACACTGGACAGGGTCTGCCACTTGGGTGAGTATTGGGCATTAATATTGGCTATTAATGAATCCAACCAACCTAAACCATGAACATTTGGCAGATAAGAGTCAGATCCAGACTGGGCTACCTGGCACACCAGGCAAATGCCAACACCCCATATTCATTGAAATAATAAAATAAGGAGTGCCGCTTTCTGGTCTCCACCGCTCTCTCCCACAGTCTCCACGGAATCTCAACAACATCGACATCCAAAAGAACAACAGGAAGGCAGGGGGATTCTGTAGGATCCAACAAATAAAGATATGAACTGCTCAATGTGCAAAAATATTTATTTATTCCAGGTTTATAATCCACAACATAGCACACAGCAGGGGTACGTAAACCCTAAAGGGAAACATGAAAGTAAACGCTAAATTCTGGCTGCATCATAAATATTCTTTAACATTTTATTTTAATTATCAACTAAGGACAAGTGAGATTGGGACAGGAGAAAATGCCAAAGATAGAAACAGATAGGAGTTCCAGGAATCCAATAAGATTAACAAACACCGGGTATCAGGGATACTGAACATTGGGGAATATATATATATAACCTATCTGATCTGGGTAACAAAGGGGATGGGTGGCAAAATTTGGCATAGAAATCCATGTAAGGAACACAGAAAGGATCCAGTTACTATGTAATGCTGCTTAATGTCCTGTTTACTACAACGCCTGGAGCCGGTAAATAGAAATGCAAGTAAAACACTAGCACAATAGTGGCCCAAAATATTGAAATCAGAGCAGCCCTGTCCCACTTGCCAGTCCCCCCTTGATAGAAATGATAACTCACTGTACATTGTGTCTCCATGTCGCACCTTCATACAACGTTCTTTCAGCTCACAGTTCACATAACGTGACTAGATGTAGTCATTTGTAGCTTGGCAAAACCTGAGTACATCCATTAGGCTCAGAGAAATCAGAGGAACTTGCTATCATTGTCATACCTACTCCAGTTTGGGCCATCATTTTGAGCTAGTTATCCTGGACTTGGTGAACATAATGGAAAGGCTACTCATGTTCTAGGTGAAGTCACTTCGTGGCTACATTGAGAAGATCTGGTCAAGCCAGTTTGGGTCCAAGCTGGGCTCCAGCTAAATGGTGGCTTGAACTGGCAGTCGGGATAGACTCAAGTCGGGTGCTACCAAGCAAGTAGGAACAGCAAAAGTACTTTCATCCCTTCTACCTAAAGATTTATGAAATCCAGACCTGCACTAGTCATCTGGCAAATGCCCGGTGGCTTGTGGCCAGTACACTTACTGATACTGCCGACAAAATCTGGCCCTACGAGTATAACAACTGGTCCGCCAGTATAAAACCACATGTTTCGACGTGCAATTTGGCCAGATGGACTTATAGTGCCAGGGCTACTAAGTCACCCCCACCCCTGCTATTTGTTTTAAAATGTTAAAAAATACAAATATTTAAATTAAAACATCGAACAAAAACCAAGATATGTGGCGGAATGGTTTGCGGTTACTATGTGTCAATCACTGTAGTGGTTTAATGGTAATGGCACCCTTTTTTATACATTTCCTATAAAACGAGGACGGTGTATTATATGGCGTTGGTTTAGTGATCATACATATATTTTATACTCAATTCCTGCTTTTCTGTGGCCTAATTAAATCCCTGCCAAAAGTATGTATTTTATCAGCATGTGGTAGTAATTATCTCATAGTGGGGGGTTTCTGGCCATAGGCTTAATATGTAATCGTCATGGAACCAGAGATTTTTGAAGAAAATAAGAAAACGCTATTTCAAATAATTTCTATTAATTGGTCAGATTTTTTGTAAAAAAAAAAAAAATTCTTTTGCTTTTTTAACTGTTATATTTCATATTTTTCAAATATTATATATGATCATTCCTAATATTTTGAATGTCCAGACTTTTCCTCAAAATAAATCTTTATTCGCATAAAAAATTTGCCCCGCTCATAATTTTTGCCACAGACACTTGTCATGTGACAAAAAAAAACAAAACAAACCTAGATGCTGGTAGGATATTGCCATAGAAACTAAAAAGAGTCTCCGCTACTGCCACTGATCCCGCTATCTGCGGGTGCATATATATAATATCTAATAGTTTTTGTGCTAAACTATGGTAATTTGGAGAGTTTTCTAAATGCTTCCAATTTTTTTAAAAATACTTTTTTTCAAAAAACAAGATAGCAAAAGTACTAAAAGCGTAAAAAAAAATACAAAAAATTTTTAGGGGTTAATATTGCACAGGTGCTAGAAATATATACAAAAATAATAGACTTTTTGGGGGATTTATAGAAATAAGACAGTCTTAGCAGCCAAGTCATTTATAGTGGAAAACAAAAGGTACGTTCCTATTTTTAAGTGTGACAAACTTTAGTTACAGTAACTGAACAGAGGCGCTTAAAAGAAATGAGTGCACCCTGCAGAATATCCGTTGTCGGAGACGAAGGGGCATTCTCCTTGGAGAAGGGCAGGATTTATCAGTAGACGGAGCGACGTTTTGCTAAGTCAGGAGCCGTCACCGCGTTGATGGCGGGTAGGAGGGGAGGCAGGCTGTGCGGTAGCTTATTATGGAAAGAAAGATTTTCTGACCTAGTGAATCGAAACAAGGCATTTTTGATTGTTATGGTGGCAGTCTAAATGATGATAGCCATGGAGTCTTCTTCAAAGATTGTCAGCCACGTATGATCTTCATTCGCAAGGTCACTGAATTCTCTCTCTCGGTTTTTTTTTTTTTTTACTCGGTGAACTTTTTTCCCCCTTTCCCAGCTAGCTAACAGCAATATTTCTCTTAACTTCATCTTGGTTATTATTAGGATTAATTGATTTGTAGAGCTCCACCGTACAAAATGATCAGGGAAAGTCTTAGGGATCGGAGAAGGAGAGGGAGGATGCGATAGAAACAGTCAAATAATTACGGGAGGGAAATTTATGTCAAAAGACATGGGTCACATGCCTAGATGTAATGCAAGGAACTTTTACTGAGAGGGTGGTTGATAAATGGCGCAGCCACCAATCAGACGTGGTAGAGGCTAATAGAGTGAACATGCATGGGATAGGCATATGGCTCCTTACAGCTCCCTTACCCTCCAAAGCCCCACCCTGTATTTGATGCAACACGCAATGCATTGTATAGCGTGTGTAAGTGTATGGTGTTAGCATGAGTGTATGTGTGAGTTTGCGTCTTAGCGTATAATGTTGGCGTGTCAGGGGTGAGCCTAAGGTTAGAGGCTCCTTGTAGGTGGAGAGAAGGAGCAGGAGAAAATGTGTACAGTCCTGGAGTGAGTGGGTGTTCAAGTGAGTTTGGGTGTTAGTATGTATGAGTGTTAGTTACGGCCTTGAAAAAATACTTCAGCCAGATGCCACTAACCTAAGCTTGCCTCATGAGTTGTGCTTAGGGGAGGATCTTAAGGCGGAGTGATGGGTGGACAGTGGGATGGGACTGGGGGTGGATAGTGGGATGCGGGTGGGCTGATAGGAAGGGCGTGGAGGCCCTAAGATTTCTGATGGTGGGCCCTAAGTTTTCTGTTGGCGGCCCTGGAAGTAGTGCATTACATAATTGCAAAATTCGCTTCAAATTAACTTTAACAAAATGTACGAATGCCCCGATTCCTCTTAATGTATAACTCTTAGTATATTAGCGATATTAGTAATGTAACTTTTATGTTACAAGGAAAACCTGCCTCACAACATAGAGTAAAAATCAATTCCAAACCATGCCAGTTTATCATTGTCAGCTTTTTCCTCTTTAAACAAGTCTCGTCTGGATACTGGGGGGGGGGGGGGGATTCCTTAGCAAAAAGCTATTACTTACTAAGTACGTTTTAAGGTTTTTAAATAAATACAAAGGAGTGGAGAGCTCAAAAATTAAAAAAAAAAAAACATAAGTCAAAGAAAGTAATCATAAATCAAAAAAAGTAGTCTGGTTGAAGTACAGCTGGTAAAAGGGTTCCCTGCGGTGAAAACCTTTATAGAACAGTAGGCAAAAATGATAAACCACGTACATTCTAAATATAAACAGAATGTTGTTTTCTTTTTTATATTTAAAGTGTGTGTAGTTTTCCATTTTTTCACTGGCTTACCAGGTTGGTCTGCAGTATCCTCCATATCTCAAACCTAGACGTATAGAATTTGACAGCAGATAAGACCTACTAGTCTGCTTGTTTTTCCTGCTACAAGACATCCAATAGAATGTTTCCCGTTTTAAAGCAGAGTTAATAACGCTAGAAGGCTGGTGTGCGTTCCAAAATGGCGCAAGACACTCTGATGGAATCAATGCTCATTACTTTATATTTAGAACAGGTTTGGAAATGTGTCCCCAGTGTGAAAAACTCCATTGTAATCTAATCTGTTTTCCAATAAAAGACTTGCTTTAATTTTTTTTTGTTTTCTAGAGCGTACTCTTTTTTTTTTTTTCGCTGTAAAACACAAATAAACAAATCAATATGGTTGTCAGCCACTTAGTAATTCTAAAATAACCATAGGTTAAAATATCATCGTGGGAATTTGTGAAAGGGGTATGGATGCAGCTGGTAATGCGATGTGTCTCAGTCTGCGGTTCCAGGGGGTTTTTTTTACATGTGGTGGATTATGGATCAGAGATCAACAATTTTGCTGAGTGTCTCAAGCATCAAACTTATCAGGTTGTTGACTTTGAAAAGGCAGACGTGGGCATTGCGGAAAGCACTGCAGAAAGAAATTCTGGGGTCCAAAAGGGCTCTGGTGGAAATTTATACTCACCAGAGCCTGGCGTTGTGGGGGGGAATCCTTTATGCAGATGGGTCGCAGTAGTAGGCATCAAGTACCAACCCAAGGTGCCATACCTACATGATCCATGGTCAGAGCTCGACTTATGGTACAGGCAGATCCAGATGGCAAGCAGGCAAACCGAAGCGAAGGACAGGGATACAAGCATCCCTGGAACTCTCTGGGAGCAGCATTGCGGCGCACCCCACTCCCAGCCCACCGACGTCAGTGGGAGCTCCTACCCACCCCATGGGTATCCACAGCCAGAGATTTCCCATGTCTGGCATGAAACCAAATACAAGGAACAGAGAAACATAAACAAAGTCAGAGGCATACAGGGAACTGGAGGCATACCACGGTGGCTGCCCGCAAGATACCGAGCCTGACACAGAGCCACCAGGATTGGCTTTAGTTGGGTTCGTTCACCAAAAGGATCATTTGTAGAAGAGTTGTTGTTTTCAATCTGGCAAGTTCCTTCAGTATGAATGACCGGACTTGGCCCCGTATAACATATAATTCAATGGCTGAAGAGGCTTTCAAGGGATCTGGCTGATTTAACTATACATTATACAGGGCCAGCCAAGCTCTTCATACAGCAGAAGCTCACTGGAGCCGTACCTTCATACTTTATAATCAAGGATCTGGAACATCAACGCTCATGCCGACTCTCCCTTTGGCATTGAATATATTCCAAGCCATAAAAAAGGGTATTTTAATAAAACCGAATGCTAATGTAGGCATGTCCAAAGTGACTAAAGGCCCCGATCATGCAAACATCTAGACCTAGGAAAGCTCTGTGGGAGTTACCATGGAAACATCAGGATTTTGTCTCAAACTCCTTTTTTCACAGGAGTTTAACGAGGCGGAAAATGCTTTCGTCCACCAATTTTTGGTGGGTAAAAGTTTTCTATCAGTTCTACAGAGAGCAGCAAGCACCTTAAGTTTTATATCATCGTGTGAGGTTTTTCTTCCACCAAAATCCATTATAATAACCATTTTTATGATATCGGGAAGGGCATAGAGCTAAAGAAATATAAAAAGTAAGATAATATTTTATCTTTAACAACAGTCATGTTAACCAAAACACCCTACAGGTCTCTATAGTTACTGCAAGAAAATATATATATATTTGAGGCTAAATTTCTATCATTTTTTAAAGAGTGCCTTGGGTTGTTTCTGAGATAACAGAGATTTAGTGCAAGATAGAAACGTGTTCTAATTTAGAATGTAGACTGTTCCTGTATAATCTCTTCCTCTGCTACCTGTCTTCTATACATTTCATTTATCTAGTTGATTAAAAAATAATGTATAGAATAAACATAACTGGTAAAATTATAGATTTTTGTTAAAGTGAGTGCGTCAGCAGGGTGGATGTCTTCTTATACACTCTAGTCTATAGTATAGTCAAAAACCTTATTTTTATATATGGCTTTCTATACAGAAGTGCATTGTGGGCATTCTTATGAAAATATGGTGAATCGTGTTCATCCAAATCAGGGTGGACTGGCAATGGGCTGGCATTCCTGGCACTTAAAGGTGGTGGCCACCTAACGATGACAGCTGGATATGCTCTGACGCACGCTACATCTTCTGCTCGACCAACGTGAGGCTGGGCCTACACGGCTACTGACCAAACCTCCATGAACATATAAAAAGTGTTTTATATGCAGTCGCATGTATGCAGTATGTGGTTAACATGGGACATGTGCCCAGTTTTTCCAGTATGGTAGGTAGAAGCAAAATGGTTATAGCCATATTAGTCCGAAAATGGAGTCTTTAGTCAATTTGATACCTTTTATTGGGCCAACTTAGAAAAAGCAGTAACGTTACATAAGCTTTCAAGACGTCAGAGGTGTCTTCTTCGGGTGGAATCATTCTGTATTAAGGAGAGAACTCTCGTATGTAGAAACTCAAGATGAAAGGACAGGACACCCCTGCAAATATCAACCACAATGATCCGGAGGCCTGAGTGAGAGTCGGGGGTATCTAGAAGGGTACTTAAACAGCCCATTGGTTAAGTCAATCAGTGCAGGTTCATGAGTGAATGCTCAAAGTGAGTGCCTGAAGCTCTTATTGCGTCTACACTATCCTTTCTTCAAAAACAGAAAACAAAAAATGACATCAACGCTTAACAAAGCAACAAAAAAAGATGAAAGAGACCTTCCAAAAAGTAATCCTTTTGAGTCCTTGGTATAGTCTTGGCATATAATCATATTTCTTTTACTGCGTTTGTTCTATAAAAAACAAGTAGAGTGCATTGGTGATTCTGTCCATATTTTTTTATGTTCTTTATAAAATAAAGAGAGTATTAACTGGAGAAGGCTGTCCAGTTGAGACGTGATACTGCGAGACCTGTGCCTTGGGTTCAACCATCATATTTTATAACATTAAAATATCTTTTTATTATAGGAAGGGAATACATGGGATAGGTGCCTGAATCCAAGACGAGAGCAATGACTGATTAAGGCTTATATACATGTACATGCTGGCTTTTGTATTCTCAGTCTCGCCCTGTCCATGTTGACCATACCTAGGACCTCTTCTTGTATGACCAAAAGTCTCTGGATGAAGCGCGGCTTCTCTGGCTCTCCGGGTCACCTTGTGATGTTTTGATCATACCCACTCGCTCACTTTCTCCATGCAACGCTATGATGCCTTTTCGTGGTCTGTGCCCTTTAAATAGCACAACGTATAATTTATTAACCCCTTCATGACATGACTGGCTCACAATGCATTGTTTTTAATGGGGTCTAAGGACAACCCATTGTACTTAAGGGGTTAAAACTGGTTTCCTTTAAGCAGAAAACACATTCTCTTTTACAAGCTACCAAACTATTTTTTTTTCCCTTTTACCCTGAATGGTCAATAATTATATTTATTATGCAGCACAAATTTACCGAACTGTGGTGTTTTCAAGGTGAATTTCTGAATATCCACTTAATTAGGCTTTTATGATTATTTTCCTTGTCGGGCTTAGTTGTTGCTAAGAGGATAATCCATATCAACATCCACCAGTAATTGAAAAGGCTTAGGGATTTTCAGCCGATACTTTCACATTCAGTTCAAATAGTAGGCAGTCGTCTTGAGAGTCCTCGAATGAAGTGAAGCTATTGATCCAGAGGTTTTTTTTTTTTAATATACAGAATAAAAGGTTTAAGCCCAATTTCTGGCATACGACGCAACTCCTTTCGGAGAGCTGATGTGGCTAATTTACATATTTTACTTGTCAGGCTACCAGTTTTGTCAGCAAAGAGATAATTGCTGGCCAATTATGGTTGGAATTTAAGGTATTTAAGGGCTCAACCAAAGTGGTTTTTTTTAAAAAAAGGCTAATAGCAATTAACCTACATTGGGAATCTGTGGTCAATGTGCAGATAACCTCCAATATTAACCTATTATGTCATCAGAATCACTATGAAATCACATTCAAAAGGGACCACTTCAGCCATGGTGTGGACTTTTGCTGTTTTTTTAGTGTCAAAAAACTATAAGAAAATAGGATATACAATACAAAGTATTTATAATAACTATATAAATAAATAATAAATATATAATATTATAAATAGTAAATATATAACTATAATAATTGTGTACAGTACTGTGCAAATGTTTTTAGGCAGGTATGAGCTAATGCTGTAAAGTAAGAATGCTTTATTTTATTTGAGTAATTAATTGAACAGAAGAAAAATAAAAATCAAATCAATCTTTTTTTTTTTTTAGAAACTCGGTAGGTAGGAGAACTAACCACGGTTCTTCTGTGGATTTAGGCTCCTCAGTTGCTTCTCTCTCTTCCTGTAATCCCAGACAGACTTGATGATGCTGAGATGAGGGCTCTGTGGGGGCCAAACCATCACTTCCAGGACTCCTTTACCTCCTTTATCCTTTACCCTGAAGATAGTTCTTAATGGCTTTGGCTGTATGTTTGGGGCAGTTATCATGCTGCAGAATACATTTGGGGTCAATAAGATTTCTCCCTGACGGAATTGTGTGATGGATCAGTATCTGCTTATAATACCATTGAGGAGACCATTAATTCTGACCCAATCCCAAACCCCTTTTGCTGAAATGCAGCCCCAAACCTGCAAGGAACCTCCACCATGCTTCACCATGTTGCCTGCAAACCTTCACTCTTGTACCGCTCTCCAGCCTTTCTGCGAAAGAAACTGCTTTCTGCTACAGCTAAGTATTAAAAATTTGTACTCATTAGTCCAGAGGACCTGCTACCATTTTTCTGCACCCTAGTGTTACATACCTGCAATCCGGGCGCTCCTCTCCGACATCTTCTTAAGGAATAGGGAGACCACCTTGCTGCCGTTGCAACCGCCGCGGAGAAGGGGGAGACCTTCCTCCACCGCTCCAGGGCCGACTCAGCCACAGCCTCCACGGAGAAGAGGGAGACCCCCCTCTCCTCCGCGGAGGCTGAGGCTGGAGCAGTTGTGAAGTGGAGGGGGGGTCTCCCTCTTCTCTGTGAAGACCACTTCTGATACGATTTCTGTAGATTCAGTGGATGAGTGTGCCAGGGTCCCACTGTTTTCTGCCAAAGCTGAGCTGATGGGGCTGCTGGACACCTTCCGCTCGCAAATGGACGTAAGCATGATGTGTCTTTTATCTACTGCACTAAGGTTCCTTGGCCGACCACTACGTCTATGATCCTCAACATTGCCCATTAGCTGTTCTCCTTCAAAAGGGCTTGGGCAGAACATCTGGAAACCCCTGTCTGGATTTGAACGTTCTGCCTGGGAGAGACCTCCCCGATACGGTATCACTACCTTGTGTGTTGTTGCTGTGCTGAGTCTTGCCATGACTTTTGACATTAAACTCTATTCAGCGACCTCATCGTGTGAGTTTGGCGATTCCTCACCCAGTTTTATTCCTCTTACACAACTATTTCTGTTTCAGTTAATGATTGTGTTACGACTTAATCGATGATGATTAGCACCTTCCTAAAACTTTTGCACAGCACTAAATATATATATATATATATTATATATATATACAGGCCCGGACTGGCCATCGGGCACACCGGGCATTTGCCCGGTGGGCCGGGCCATGGCAGGGCCGCATTGACTTAGGAGCTGATGGAGCTGCAGCTCCAGGCCCCTACCCTACCTACGGCCGCATTAACGCAGGGTATAAGGGGCACCTGCCCCTAAAGCCCGCCGCAACTGCGACCGGGTCCGCCACTCTAAGTGGCCGGGAAGTCCCCACCAAGGCCGGCCTTCCGGGTCTGCAGCCGCACAATGTTTAAATAAAAACATTGGGTTTTTTTTTTTAACTTTATTTAACATCCTCCATGTTAGATAAAGTTTTTTTTACTTTATTTAACACGGAGGATGTTAAATAAAGTTGAAAAAAACCCCCGATGTTTTAATTTAAACTCTGTGCGGCCGCAGACCCGTAAGGCCAGCCCTGGTGGGGGCTTCCCGGCCCCTTAGAGCAGGGCCGACCTTTG
>VKOC01003512.1:0-53536 GCA_009364415.1 Spea multiplicata
GGGATTACGGTGGTGCTATATAAATAATAATAAAAAATAATAATAATTTTAGCAAATATATGGGGGTACTGCACTGGTCACAGAGACATCCCTAGGATATAGAACGTTGGAGATTCTGTTTAAGAAATAAAAAGAAAAGGAATTAAAGGAAATACATTAACAGTAAAATACAGTAACAAAAAATGTCAAGGCTTACTTAAAATATAAATAATGTCAATATAATGAAATATAAAATGTCAAGGCTTTCTGCCTATTCTGCCTCCTACTCTACCCCTTATGATGCCAAATATCTTTACAGCAAGATGGCATAAAGAGAAATCATTAGGATCGTTAGGATGACCACATACAGAAGACGCAGTAGAAGATCCCGATAACTAACTAGCAAAACCAATTAAGGCAGCGTCCCCAAACTGACCCTTAGTTATTTAAGGTTTCGTGGGTTCATTGGGCTCGTGTAACCTTGTGTTATGTGATCTTGCAGAAGTAGTAGACAGGCTGAGGATCCACTTAAAGTAAGTGAGTTTCATGAGGGTGTGTGTGTGTGTTAGTGTGTGTTGGGTATGTAAGTGTGTGTGTATCAATGTCTGTGTGCAAATGTGTCAGTGTGATTTTGTGTTAGTGTCTGTATGTGTGTTAGAGTGAGTGAGTGTATTTTTGTGTGTCTCTCATTTATCTCTTCTCTGTTTTCTCAATTCTGCCTTTCTCTCTTCTCTTCTTTCTATTCTTCTTTTCTCTTATCCCACCCATCTTCTCCCCTTTTTCTCTTTTTCCCTTCTTTCCATCTTGCCTCTTTTCTTTCTTATCTTTCTTCCATCGTCTATAATTCCTTAATTCTCTCATCTCTCTTTTATCTCTCCTCTTCTTTCTCTCTTTTTCCTTTCATCACTCCACCTCTCTCTTTCTAATCTCTTCTTTTCTGTTGTCTCCCTTTCTCCTCTCACTTTTTCCTTTCTCCTTTCTCTCTAATGAACCAAAGGCTGCGCAGGGATTCACTTATTATTTGGTATCCCTAACGTACCTTGCTTTTAGATACAATTCACACTATAGATTTCACTGGTTTTATAAAAAGAGAAATAAATGAAATCACCATATTGATTTAATTTGCAGGTTGTGTCTAGATCATAGGCTCCTGCACCTTATATTGTAACGCCGGCTGAGAGTATGGGATTTATACAGTCTCTATACATTTTTTGTATCTTTTTTTTTCTCTTTTTTTTTTTTGATCAGTCTCTATACATTTTAGATTTGTAGGGAACAAAGCATTGGATTTCTATCTTATTAATACAAATCAACATGCAAATTTTGTTAGGATGGGAATCTACAAAGATCACTTTATTGTGTTTAAAGAGCAATTTAACCCTTCATTGTGGCACAAGGTACCCCCAAAAAAATGTTCTTTTTTTTTTCAGTGTTTATTATCATTTTGGCAACCGTTTCCTTTTGCCATTTTCCATGATGCATAAAGCGCTCTGATGATTATTTGGAATTAATGGATTATGTCAAGTGCCAGTTGGCTCTCATCTGGCCAAATAATAATAATAATAAAAATAATAATAAAAAAGTAACAAATGCAGTGGTTAGCTAATAACGAATGTCTCAGCTGTAGCCGAAATAAATGAGATGCATTTAATTGGTAGGCTGCAGTGCCTACGCTCTTTATTACAATGTCTCTTGTTGTTTTTTATGATGTCAGGGTACATGGCAGGCTGACAAAGTGTTTATGAATCACGGTTTGCAGATGGCACTCCTGGTTCATAGCCGTTATGAGAACAAGTAGCCTTACAAATCAATAGAGGCTTTTGCCAGAGAAGACTCCCGGGAGAATCAGCAATATTTGAGTTCCCGGTGCCAATCTCTCCCTGGCAGGGGCATCATTTCACAAACCCGCATTCAATAAATCACACACTCCGAGCAGACATGTAAGACTTCTAGCAAACACTGGCACCGTTACATTGTACACTGCATCTCCCACAATCCACCGGGACAATGGTCATTGTAATCAACAGCTATTGTGTTCAGTGCCAGAATACTCCTGTTCTTGCTTTCGGTGAACTCAAGTAGCAATATCCTTTTTTTTTTTTACTTATTTATTTTTTAGAATTTGTTATTATTATTATTATTATTATTATTAATAATACAATTCTAAAAATAAAGAAAAGAAAATCAAATGAAAAATATTAATATTAAATAATAATGAGATAACATTTAAAGAAAGAAATCAAATGAAAATATAATAATATAATAATATCAATCTAAAAATTAGAAAGAAAATTAAATGAAAATAATTAATATTAATAATGAATAATACATTCTAAAATAAGGAAAGAAAATCAAATGAAAATATTGGTATTTACCAAATCTAAGCTTTTGTGATACTTTTAAAAAAAAAAAAAAGGAAAATAAATATCAGAAGACTGTACTGTTGATTTTTTTTATATTTTTAATATTATCGTAGAAAATAAATACATTAAGGAAATGGATTTGCTGTGCAATGATGTTAGAAGTCGCTAAATCAGATAAAATTTTTTTTTTTTTTGTAGTTGGTTGTCTTGAGTTTGAGGGCTTTTATCTGTCTAAAGGTTTTAAAATTAACTGTTAAATCATCAATTAACTAGAAGGTATTTTAATTTACTCATCTGCAAGTCATTATTGTAGACTTCCACATTTATCCACCAGGGTGCATAGACTTAAGGCAGGAGCTACATCCTGAGTGGATCCTTTCTTTGCTCCTTTATACTGGCTTTTAATGAATTCCCTTTCTGTAAGTGTGTTTTGGGCAGGACTGGTTAGTGTGCGTCGAGCCTGTTGTCCTGCGGATAAGTCTTAGACTGCATGGCTGGATTTGCCCCAGTGAGTGCTGACCTCTTACCTTTCTCTAGGTTCTGAACAGAAATGAAAAAACTTTCCGGAGGAGATCTGTTCCCCCCGTCCGTCACGAAGAAGCGGAAGCTGTCGTGGCCCCTGCAGCCAAGGATCACGGTGTGGAAGTACCAGATACGGTTCATATCCACATCGTCTTGTGTAAAGTTCATGCCGGGGTGAAGTGTCATCCATGCCGAATCCACCTGGGGAAACGGAATAGATTTTTAAAACATTGTAATCATTATTTTTCACCTTTTTTTTTACTTTTATTTTTTTTTTACACCTATTCTGAGCTCAGTACAACGTAGAAAATTAAAAAGTCACGCATCTGTATTCTAGAATAGTCCAGAGAGGAATTCCGTTAAAGGTACAAGCGGAAGGATTCTGTTCTTCTGTGTTTCCTTTAGACATGGTAGGAAATTAACATTTACAAGTAAATTGTCAATAATTGTAAATTTTTGGGAAAATTGACATTTTTTGGGAAAATACACATTAATAATGCATCATGCAGTAGAAACGCGGTTTGGATCAGCAAAATGTTTCCCTCTCTGAACTAACGCCCAATATTTGAAATGGGTAAAGTGGAATATTTTGAAAGGGTGTGGTTAGAGGCGGGGATAGGGGCGGGGCTATACAAGACTTTTTATGTGCCCTATCGCTGGGTATTTGTATATCTGAGTGGGGCATTTAGAAGAAGAAGAATGTATTTTATTTACCCCATTTAATTTATAAAGCCGTTTCCTGCTGTTTTTATACACATTATCGGGGCTTTTAGGGCTGTAGAACCCTGCGATCCCCTCATACCCAGCAAACATTCTGACCTCCTAGAAAGAGGGCATCAGGGGAGGAGAGAGGGGCATCAGGGGGAGAAAAGGGGGGCCTAAACTACACCATACTTCTATACATCTGTTCTGGGCCAAAGCTCTAAATGTGTAACAGTCACCATGGTAACTGACGTTCCTGCTGATTGCTCCACATTCACCAACGAAACTGCTCTTAATAATACGGTCCGTTTGACTTTTGCCTGTTCTTTTTTCAGTTTTAATTGAAGCCAATGGTCTCTATTTCAGAATCGCACCCCCATATTGTTTTTATTTTGAGGATAGTCACATTTGTTCAATTTATTTTCTTCTGTAACTTCTGGAAAATGAAAACCACAGAACGAAGCAGCGGCTTGGCGCGATTTCTCACATATGGCCAAGAAATCCCGAGATTCAACTTCTCTCATTACTTAAAATATTCGAAGTGAAAAGAAACGCCATCTCTAGAAAAACAGACCGAACTACCCCACAGCCAATAAAATGTCCTTTTATACTATATATATATATAATATTATTTATTATTTATTTTTATTTTTATATATTACTGGTAATATATATATATAGTCTTATGTATAGTAGATATATATATTTTTTAATTTTATCTGAAATTCTTGTATTGAGATATAAATTTTTATTTGCTCTGGGGCCAAAAAGTATAATTTTTAATATTCCTTTTCTACTTTAAGCTCGGCCGTTATATTTTAGAACTTTGTGATTTTTTTTTAAGATTATATTTTATTCTTGAGTTTTGTTGGTTAATGTTGAGAGCAAAAGTCAAACTTCATTAAATTACAGTATACAACACATATAATAATAATAATAATATTACATTTCTCCGGATTCTTAAAAAAAACAATGTATGCTTTTTTTGTTGGAGCCGATTCCTTTTACTTGGCAACGTAAATAAACGTCTAATGTTACATAAGCTTTTGGGACCTCAGAGGTCTCTTCGTCAGATTACATCTCATCTTCTTTTGGGCTGAAACAGTTATTTTCACTGTACTCAACAGTACTCAAAAATAAAAAGTTAAGTGTTAAAAAAATATTCCGAAAAGACCTAGAATATGATTTATTTTTATTAAATCATTAACTATAGAGAAATGGCCCCAAATAAGCTGCCGGGATGTAAGTCCACACAGAAATTTTTAAGTAATTTAGTAAATATATTTATTTAATAACAGACGCAGACCTTTAATTTGAGTTCTCCAAATGTCGGAACATTGTTGATGATGTAATAAATAGAATCTCTCGGAGAATCTTTATCTTCAGCTTCCAAAGCGACGCTCGATATGACTTTATTCTCAGCGACTTCTAGTTCCAAACCGCCATTTCTTGTAAGAAAAGAATAAACGTGATATTAATATGAAATATTGTGAATTAGTGATAATAACGCCAAGTTCAGATTATAACTGATAGGACTGACCCGCTGCCGAACTTCTTAAGGGTGCAAGCTGTCCATCACGGGCTTAATTATCATATGTTTTGTCTACATAAAGGAAAGCGTTGATTGACAGTCCCCCCCCCCAAGAGATTCTGCAGCAGCTGCGGTCTTTTATGAGACTGCCCATCAACAGAGAAGCGGTCTCTGGCGATGGTCGAAATCATTAACGTCTCACCAGCTTGGAGGGCGATTGTTCCCTTGAGACGGACGCCAGACTGTTTGCAAACCCCCCCCCCCAAAATAAAATGCGCGCGTTCAATTTACAGACGCGTAAAGACCAAAAACACAATGAAGTATAATTGGAGTGGAAATTGATAAGTGAAAAATAAAAAGGATTCATTACGATTCCACTGCACAGGTGTTTGCTTTATCCCAATCAGATTAACCACGCTGACAGCAATCAGCGACAGAAACACAGAATCCGCCGGCAGATCGGCCCCCATTCGGCCCCCGTCTAGTCTGCCCGTTTCTCCCGCTGTAAAGACTCAAACCTTAATCAGACGTTGGTCTTGTCTTAGATTCATGTTTAATCCCCTCACTGTATTACCCTCTACCACCTCTGCTGGGAGGATGTTCCACTTGCCTACCACCCTACATTACAGCCTAGCTTCCGACCCTTTATTTTTCCAAAAATAGTGTTAAAAGAAGAGTAGCGATTTAATTGGAGCCAAAAATATTTTCTGTTAGATGTATTATATATATATATATGTGTGTGTGTGTGTGTGTGGACATATGTGTCGTACTGAAGCATCTAGTAATCATGTTTGATACTTAACCTTGTAAGACGAGGCACTTCATCGTTGACGGGTATGACATGGACATGCAGTGTGTCTTGGACTGTGTGTTTGCCATCTGTCAGCCGCACAGTGAAGTTATCCCGGAGACTATCGGAGTCGTCGTGCATGTACACAATCTGCAGTCCTACCAGAAATAAAGAAATAGTTCATTGGCTCGGCGGATATATCTGCCTATATAAAGTTTTTTTTCATATATATCACTTGGTTCTAGGGCTCTTCAATTGCATTACTGGTTGAAATGCAAAAACACTAGCTGTTAAAGAGTTAATAAATTTCACCATGGAAAATTTTATTTTAAATGCCAAAAACGCTAATATTGAAAATGCCCCAAAAAAAAGAAAGGCAGTATATATTGTATATTTTTGGTCAAGGCACGGCTTGTAGTTTTATGAACCAGTAACCAATGGAGGACTAGGAAGCAAAATGGTTAATAAAAATGATGTCATGGCGCACAATATGCATTCGTGGAAATCTGGTTCTTTGCAAGGCATCTGCCATATATTGTTATAAGTTAATGAGTTGGCCGGCCATTTACAATTTTTTTTAAAAAAAATAGTTTTTTCACCAAAAAGAATAGGGTGATGGACACTAAACCAGTGGTTTGCAGTGACTTTGGTCCTCCAGCAGAGGACGTTAAGAGTCTACGTTACACCGTAGCCGGGGCATCTTCCGAACTGGAGAGCGGACAAGTAGAAATAGTAGAGGATTAAGAAACACAAACCAGATCCTAAAATCACCCAGGACTTTCCTCTGATGGAAGCCCAAAAAAACCCTCTCAAAGCCCAACGGGATATGGTGAGGTTGTGTTACGGTGAGGCCGTGGAACGGCAAAGATTAAGACACCGCTGAGAGATCGTTCTTTGTACATCGGCCCATGGATGGTCCATTTGAGAGACAGGAGATGGAAGCAATAAAGAGGCCAGCTGACCGGGCTGTTAGGACAAACCTTCTCTGAGTTCATCCAAGGTAAAGCTGTGGATCCGGAGGTCTCCACGAAGTACCGCCGGATTCAGCTGTTTGTAAGAACTGATATTTTTGCCATATGCGCCGTTTAATAACATTCCGTGCGCAGGAGGGATTATAATGGAGAAGTTTAATGCGTCCGGCGGGATGTCCAAGTCTTCTGCATTCAGCAAGCCTGGACCTAGCTCGCAAATGCCCCCTTCAATTATCTAGGTGGGAAGAAAAAGAAAACAGGTTTTCTTATGAAAAAAAAAGAAAATTGAGAAGTAAAAAAAAGTACACCTTTAACTGTTAACCCCCCAGAATAAACATGAGACTAGGTAGTGAGCCAACTTGAAGGCATCTTGGCCTCTAGGTTGGCGTCTTGGTGAGAAGGCTCCTCCATGGAGACGTTCCTAGGCCAGTTACACGGAACGCGTGTTGCGGAACCCTTAGGCTAGGTTTCCACTTGGGTTTTTGTCCGGCGTTTTTTTCTTGATGAAAAACGCCAGGAAAACTGCCAAGAAAACTGCCACTGCATTTACCTGCGTTTTGGCGTTTTTTCTGGCGTTTTAGCCTTTCTGTGGAAATTGCTTTTTTTGACCTTAGGCAGTTTTTCCAGCCTTTACAAGTTAGATGTTTCACCCAGCTAAAAGGGATTAGGATAAATGGCAAGTATCTGCCCTCTCCTGATGTCATTTACTTGGTAGACCCTTTTTTCTCTTTTCTGTGGTTTGTAAGGCATGCTTTATTCCGAATGTCTGCTCCTCTAGGAAGATTGGCCCCAAATGATGGTGCAGATTGTTTGCTGTTGCTTTTGGCGCGCAGGATCCGGTTGATGCGTCGGGTATTTTGTTTGTTTATTTGTTTGTTTGTTCCAAATGGTGTAAAATTCAATATGAACTTTGTTTTGTGTGAAACTGTTTGTTTCCAGCCTATTTCTTGTAGGACACACAGATACTGGGTCCATCCTCTGCATTGTAACTGTGGGAAAAACGCCATAAAAAACGCCAAGGCATAAACCCACATGGCTTTTTCATGGCGTTTTTTCTCTCCCATAGACTTCTATTGGAGAAAAAACGCCAAGATTTCTTGCAAAAAACGCCAGAGTGTCAACATGCTGCGATTTTGAAAAACTGCCACAGAGCCCAAAAAAGCAGAAAAACGCCAAACAGGACTGAAAAAACGCCAAACAGAAAAACGCCAAGTGGAAATGGCATTTTGCGATTTCCTATTGAATTACAGCTAACATCTGGCTGCAGCGTTTTTCACAAAAAAAACGCCAGGTGGCGCTATTGGCGTTTTTATGGGCGTTTTTAGCAAAAAAAACCCAAGTGGAAACCTAGCCTTAAAAAACCAAAACAATATTTCTCCAAAGTTACTCATGGAAAGTAAAACAGAATGGGTTCATGAAAAAAAGATACATTTCCCGTATATTAGCTGTACTTCGTTCTCTGTCCTTCTATAAACATTTGATATACTAAATTTAGAAGCTCTGTGTGTGGCACCGGCGTCTTCTCGTTTTTTTTTCTTTCTTCTTTTGCAATCGATTCTGGGATTTGCACCAG
The DNA here is from genome assembly GCA_009364415.1 of Spea multiplicata. Lineage (NCBI taxonomy): Eukaryota > Metazoa > Chordata > Amphibia > Anura > Pelobatidae > Spea > Spea multiplicata. Next base: position 8,432 of record VKOC01003512.1, read on the forward strand.
CTGAGAACCACATATGGAGGCTGGGTTTTAATATGCATTTATCGTGTGCCAGGGAAGTCTGCAGAAAGACATGTTCTATTTTAACGCCGCGTGTTTACACGTTGCGGTCGGCACGACTCACTGGAGGCCGATGATGATCAAATGGAAGCCCATCACCGAACCTGCCGGTGAAATCCTGGCCTTCAAGCCACCATATTCCGTACTTAATTCTTCTTCACTTCTGCCTTACAAGTATTTTTTTGGGGGGGGGGATTTATTTAATTTTTTTTTTTTTTAGATTTTCTTCACCCTTTACGGGGTCCGTGAGCTATAGAGACGCTGGAAAAGTTTTAATAAAATAAAAAGAGAATCTGCAATGTCTTTAATGAACTAAATAATTCATCATTAAATTATGAAATCTATAATAATTACTTAAAGGCATTGTGGGTAATAAAAAAAAACATTAAAAAATATAGTAATCCATCCAAAAAAAGGGAAAACAAATAAAAAATTGAAAAGGAGCACTCTTGGTCAACATTACTCATATGCAAAAAGTTATAAGCTTTCCGCCACCCTGAGAAAAAAAACAAGTCTTTTTCCTTCTAAAAAAAACCAAGGAAAAAAAACCTTCCCTAAAAAAATTGATCAGCTACACGTCTAAAAAAGTGTAAATGTCTGCCTCTTTCTGCTTCAAATCAACCTAAATCAACCTTAATTAAATTATGTTATTTATTTATTGTTTGTTTATTATATATTATATATATTATATGTTATATGTTTAAATATGGATTTTTTTTAATCATAAATGTTCTCCAGGTCGAAGGTGAAAATGAAAAAAATCTAAAAAAAATGCTCTTCTCGGTAAACTACATTCTACAAAAAAAAACTATAGATAATGCGTCCTTTTGAACATAAATATAAATATATATACATACATATTTATACATATATATTTATTTATTTCTGATAAACGGCTCAGTTCGGTTTATTAACAAAAAAGCTTAATTTAAAAGCTACTCCACGTTACGTTTGCGGAATTACTTTGTCCTCTTTTGTGATTAAGAAACGTTTGCCGATCTATCGGAGGATTGTAATCCGTAGAAGAACGGCCCTGTTGGGAAGGAAAAGACAGCTAATCATTAGCAGCTGTCCTGAGGCATGTATGAAATAAACACATAATCCCGTCCCGGAGCAGCAGGTGTCCGCAGCGAGGACCCCGCCACACATCTGAGTCCGGAGCGATGCACACTCAGCAGAAAGAACCCAAAATGCTGCTACTCCAAATTAGGTTTTTTTCCCCCTGCTTTGAAGGAAAATGGCAGATACGAAAACTACGCCTGGAAAAAGAATCGTAAAAGTAAGATTCAGATGTTTTTTCTGCAGCCAAACCCCACAGGCAGCTTTTAATTCCTTCTAACTGTAGTCTATACAAAGGATGGACCACTGGTGGGATTCGGTTCAGATGATCATTGTGTAAATCTTTTAACGTTATCTATGTTCGGGAACGGATCCTGAGAGGGGCACTCACACTAACGCACCCAGACACTCATACTTCCAGATACTTACACTAACACACACACTAATGTACCCAGATACCCACACTAACACGCATACACATCCAGACACACAGACTTCCAGATACTCACACTAACACACACACACACACTAATGTACTCAGATACTCACACATACACTTCCAGACACACACACACTTTCAGATACTGACACTAACACACACAAATGTACTTCAGATACTCACAACTAAACACAACATGCACATCCAGGCACTCACATTTCCAGATACTCACACTAATACACACGCACACACACTAATGTATCCAGATACTCACACTAACACGCATGCACATCCAGACACACTTACTTCCAGATACTCACACTAAACACACACACACTAATGTACTCAGATACTCACACATACACTTCCAGACACACACACTTCCAGATACTGACACTAACACACACTAATGTACTCAGATACTCACACTAACACACCTGCACATCCAAGCACTCACACTTCCAGATACTCACACTAATACACACGCACACACACTAATGTACTCAGATACTCACACTAACACACATAGACATCCAGGCACTCGCACTTTCAGATACTCACACTAATGCACACGCACACACACTAATGTACTCAGATACTCACACTAACACGCATGCACATCCAGACACACTTACTTCCAGATACTCACACTAACACACGCACACACACTAATGTACTCAGATACCCACACTAACACACACACACTTCCAGACACACACACTTCCAGATACTAACACATCTGCACATCCAGACACTTACACCGCCGCTGCGATACTCCCGAGGCGTCATGCAACTCACGTTATGTGACCCTGCTCAACCTCGCCTCCTTTTTTAAACTAGGATAAGTCTAGGATTCAGAACGTACCTCTTTATCCCGAGTTGTGAAGATTGCCCCGTTGCCCCCCTGGATCCACCCATGTCTATGTTGGAATACTAGCGATCATTAATAAATCTCACACCCGCGCTCCTTCCATAATAAGTCCGGAGGCCTGTTCATTTTCTGTAGCGATACCGTATCGATGACAATTTACTCATTAAGTCAGCAAAACGAGACAACCTTTTTCTTGATTAAAAAATTCAGTGGGGAAAAAGATGTTTCTACCCCCTTGTTTGGGTACAAAGGGTCAGGGTTAAGGTAGGTAGGTAGGTCACCCCCTCAATTCATGGGGGTCTTTATAGAAAAAGTGCCTCACCGTGATGTTCCTGATGTGAAGCAGCGGAATTTCATCGTTTGTGGGTTTAATAATAATGTAGAACGGCATGGCCATAGACCTCTGGATCCCGTCGCTGACCGATACCATGAAAAAATCTGCGGTGGGCTCCCGTTTTTTATAGTGGTTCTGCACGTATTGGATGTGCCCGGTGCTGATATTCCAAAAGCTAAAAGAACCTAAATTACCGGGCGGAAAAACATTAATTTGGTAACAGTTATACATCCAAATCTTAGTCCAATAAAAAACTATTATTTTATATTGCAATACTAAAATAATACTAAAATAATATATATATATATATATATATATATATATATACCCGGTATATATACCATATATAGCATATATATAGCAAAAAGCCTATTAAGTTCAAACTTAATTGTAGCTAATATATACAATATATATATAATATATATATATAATATATATATATATATATATATATATATATACATACACACACATATAGCCTTGCCTAATCCAATGGAGGAACGTAAATATTATTTCTTTAATAAAATATAAGTTTCTTCCCTTTTTTGAATGCACCTGGAATGACTCTATAATCAGCACACATTGACCACGCTGTGAATCATCCCAAATTATCCAAGATACACTTAAAATAAATATTCATCCCCAATAGAAGTGCCTCGGGGGGTTTATGGGCACGGATCGGACACAATTTAGGTTATATGTCAAGTATAATAAGTCTTTTAAGCTAGTGGTTTTAAAAAAATGAAATATTACATTAAATATTAATATTTATTATTAAATTATGTTTCTCATAATAAACACTTTAATTCAGCCTGAACACTAAATAGAGTAAGCAAATGAAGGTACATATTGGAAAAGCTTTATACTCAGATTGTTTCTTTTAGGGTTCGATACCCAAAATTTCATGATGGATGGGTGTTGGTTACATGATGGATGTAGCGGCTCATTTTTAACCAATTCGCTATTCATGACGCTTTCTCAAAATTATCCAAAAATTGTAACCCCGTTGACTTAATGGGGACCAGGTTTGGGATCTTAGCTTGGTGCAGAGGGTCATCTCCGAGTCGGTCCCTCGAACTAAGATGGATCTGTAGTTATCTTAATTAATCTACAAAGTTGATAATTCTGGAGCGAAAATTGAAGGGACAATCATTCTAAATATCCGGTTCTTACTTATGTTTATTTCGGATGTAGCTTTCTCGGATCCGGGCAACGGGACCGTATTCTCCAGGTAGCCATACTTTGGCTGGGTCTCCACGACAAACATCAAGTTCTCGGACAGGGTATCCGAGTCTGAGGCGTTAATATGCTTCAGCTGGATGACGGATGAAGATCCTTCATATACAATGAAAACGTCCCCTGAGAAGATAAATACCGACGTAAGACTTCTGTGAACTTTGGGCAATATTATGAAAACCGCGTTGTGCGTTGGTAGATAATCCGGAGCTCCTTATAGCCTCCCAAATCCCAGTGATGGATGTTATGATACATTTAAGGCCACTTATATGACAGCAGATACAGAAATCACCTTAGAAACATAGAAACATAGAACGTGACGGCAGATAAGAACCAGAAGGCCCATCCAGTCTGCCCAACCTCTGAGTATTCTCCTTTAGTACTTGCCCTTATGCTATATCTAGCTTGGCATTATGCCTATCCCATGCTTGCTTAAATGACTTTACTGTATTAACATCTACCACTTCCACTGGGAGGCTATTCCATGCGTCCACTACCCTTCTTCCGACAAATAATATTCATAGAAGTATCTGCCCATAATCGTATTTCTAAATATTTGCTTAAATTGGTAATTTACCATAATTTCTTTCATAACTAGTATCGGATTAAAAATAAATTCGAAAATATTGCGCTTTTCTTTTCTACCCCACTTGTAGTTTTTGCCCCATAATATAAAGTTTTCAGGCAGCTGCATATCAGCCGTTTGTATGAATTTCGCTCTGTTATCTGACCCCCGATCTACTAAACACCCCGACTCCTTATCATACTGCCTGCGGGGAACGATGGAATGGCTCGGTCTTAATAACATAAAAACAAAATTTCTGAGACAAGTTTGAAATAGGATAAATAAATGTATAAAAAAAATTTGATAATTGTAAATTGTGCAAGAAAATAATTTGAATGATGCTTTTTTATGTTTTTTATACTTACCAATATTTAAAACAGGCTGTTGATTATTAACGGGCGTGACGGTGATATTCAGATCGTACACGGGAAGGCTGACGTGAAGCGGCACCGGTGGGGGAAGGGGTCTCTCAGAACAACATGGATCCTTCACTTTAGGTTCTTCATCAGAGACAATTAATGTCACAACGTCTACATAAGGATGAGCACCAATCTCACCGGCTATGGGAATAAAAACATAAGAGTATCATCCAATGGCTACAAAGTATTACATTATTATTAATTATTATTATTACTACAGTTACTATTATTTTTATCACTATTGCTATTATTATTATTATAGCTATTATTATTATTACTGTAACTATTATTTTTATCACTATTGCTATTATCATTATAACTATTATTATTATCCTTAGTATTATTATTATTACAGTTACTATTATTATTACTGTAATTATTATTTGTATCACCTTTGCTATTATATTATTACTATTATCATCATAGCTATTATTATTATTATTATTATAACTATTATATTATTATTATTTATTTTATATAGCTCCAATCATTTCCACGTTCAAAAGATCTAGCAAGACTAGAACTGACGCGAGAACCGATACATTAGGTAAAGAAGTTTAATAATGACCCAAACTATGAGAAACCACACTGAAGTTTCCAGAACAGCAATTCATTATTAATAAACATTATGCGGCTTGTAATTAAAGTCTATCTTTCTTTAGCGTTCTATGTATTGTTAAGGTTCAGGGATCACACGACTTTAGTCTTTCATATTTTTAGGTGTATTATTCTGAGTGGCAGGTGGCGATTTAAAAAGGTGCTGAACAAACTCTCTTATGTCATTGCGGCGGTTCAGAGGTTCAGACAAAATATGGACGGTTTCACGCTACAAGATCTGATCTGCCACCGGATCCACGGTAAGGGAAAGCCCCCGGAAAGCCCCCGGACGTATCAGCCACCGGCCCACCGGGCATTTACTTGGCATTTCAATCGGAGAATCTGTATTTACCCCACCGCCTTACCCCATAACATCAAGGGGAATCAAGTTTATTTTTAATGATTTTTTTTACCGCTTGCTCTTCGCTGGGGGGGATCTAATATTAGGGTTAAAGTAACAATCATTCATAATAATAAAATGATTAAAAAAAATGGCTGGCTCCATGTAAATTTAAAGGGACGACGCAGCTACCATATGCATTAAAGCTCATGTGATGGCTGGAGTGTCCCCCTCGAGTGTGGTTCATCTTAATTAACTTGCATTAAGCTCAGCAGGGATCTCGGTAACAAAGTAACCTTGCAAGTCAATCCCAATCTGCCCAGACAAGTGATTTAAATCATAATTATTATATATTATTTGTATATATTTTTTTTACCAAGGCTGTGCTGCCTACCGGTGTGAATGTAAGAGATCAATCCCTGCGTTATATCAAGCTGGCTGAACCGTTCCACAATCACCCCTGCTCTTTGGATCATGCCATACGTCGGAACGCGGGCGATCATATACGTCAACCCTGAATCGTCGCTGTCGCTGTCGGTCGCATAAAGGTTTTCTGCCGTGATAAGAACATGTCCTCCCTCCGGACATTCCAGGCTGGACTTCAGACCCGTCTGTAGCTCTGGAGGTTTATCATTCACCGGGGTAATCTGAAATAAAAACATTGTATCAATCCAGATAGCATAACCAGTCTTGTTGTATTAAAGACTAAAGATTTTCATAACCGTTATGGGCTTTTGTGACTGTGGGTGATGAGAGGTCAAAGGAGTTCTGCATTTGGTGAGAAAAGCTGGAGGCTTGGGCGAAGGTTTGCTTTCAGAAGAACGTTCCTATAGAACCATCCTGTAAGGTAAACTTGGATCCCAATGATCTATCGCGCTTAGTGCATACCTTATTACATACAAAGAGATATAAGAAACCCCCAAACCAAGAGTGGACAGCGGCTTAATAACCTATTAGCTCACTTGTGCCGTTACAGAGGAACGATCTCCACGAACTGACACTCAAGGAAAATTGCCTCCGAACAAAAGAGGCAACAATGCCGGGTGTATGTCAGCCTTGATGGGTCTCATCAGTGGGGTGCAGTTGGTGCCCCTTTAAGCACAAGAGAGCAAAGAGGTCCACGTCTGGACTCACCTTTATGATTGGTGTGAACTCGGTTGAGTTGTTCTCATACCTCTTTGTATGCAGTCGGTCCCTTTGGGGATCTTTTGGGGTTCACCCCAAGTGTAAAGGTGAGTCCAGACATGGACCTCATTGCTTACTTACACAGAGAGGGACACCAATGGCACCAATGCCAGTTGTTTTCTGGTCTCTGTTGAGTTCTTATTTTACCTCGCAGGCCAGCACATAGATCACCCTTTCATTTATTTATTATTTTACAGACAAAAATCTGATTTTGTCCTAAAAGCTACAATTATTAATGGGAAGCCTTTAAAAGAAGCAACTGTGCAATGACATCACATCGCAGTATTTCATGGGCTACAGCCTTTATTGTTTTTGTTTTTTTATTAGAATTATTTAGAATAATTCTAATGTTTCATTATGTCTACTATGTTTTTTAATATTTTCCCATTAAAACGTTTATTAAATGAGAGCTGATTTTACATGAAACATGAACACATACTAATTATTTTACATTTGGGAACAATTAGAATTTTACATATTGTTCTACCAAGTAAAATATATATATTTGTGTATATGCATGTATATATATATATATATATATATATATACACACACACTTTATTTATGTATATATAATATATATACATACATATATATATATATATATATATATATATATGTATATATATATATATATATATATATACAATTTATATATTTATATATATCTAGAAGTCAATTATTGTCTGGCAACATTCAGAATTGCTACAAAAATGGCAATTTTATTGTTTCCCATTCTTTCATATTTTAAATGTAAACAGCACCAAGCCCCGCAGACTGTTTAATGCGCATCATTAGCTTCCTAATTGCAAACATTGCAACGCTGACAATCCGAACCTCATTCAGAAGTGTAAAGGTTAATTAAGGTACTTGTTGTACGATGTATCGGGACCCGGATAATTACGGCTGATGGATCTGCTGCGTTGGTATATAGTTGTATTCCGTCTATGATCTTGGATTCACCTGCACTTTCAGCTCCCCATCTGCAGCGTTAAATCCATCTGTTACCGAAAAGAGAACCGTGTCCTGAAATGATTCGGAATCGTCATGCTGATACCTTAAATAAGAACACATTAATATTAAAATATATACATACATATAAAGTGTATATATATATATATATATATATATATATAAAGGCATATAAAATACAGAAATACCCAGAATTTAGGATTATATCTTATTCCCCCCCCCCATAGATTTAAGGGAACACTATAAGGAAAGAAAAAATGTTTACGGTTATGTATACATTAAAATCCGCTTCAATATAGAATTTGTAATTATTTTTAACAATAATTCTTCTGGATTTTGGTTCATTTTAATGTGACTAGTGATGAAATATACAACTAGTTGGAATCTAATCAACAAGGTTTTCCGGAGATATTTTGAGATATATATTTTCTGTCCTCTGCGTAAAAGTTTTGCAGAAGCAAAGCCATAAAGGAAATAAATCTATAGTTTAAAACAGGCAATAGCTGAATTTCATTATCAAATTTGAAGTCTTTAAGGTCTTACGTTCACAACGGCATTCGTCAACGATATGTTAACTAGATAAGAGATATTATGAAAGCAAAACGCCCCAAAAAGTCTGTATTTTTGCAGTTTGGGAAATGATAGATCTGACCTTTTTTTCATGTTTATATCGGTGGGATTGGAAAAAGAATGGTTCATATCAGTGGTTTCAAAACCAGCCATCAAAGAAACAGCGTTAGTCCCGGATTTCGGGAAGATCAGCAAAAATCTGAAAAGTCTGGAATTGGAATTTAGGGAGGTTCGGCGGACGCGGCGCATGTTCACTTTTTAGACACCTGGTTAATGTGCAAATAGGAATCATTTTTTTGTGTGAAAATGTTTTATTTTTCTATTTTTGTCTATCTTGTGGATATACAGAGTTCTGTGAGGTGAAGATCCTCATCTTTCATGTCCAAATGTTTCTTTTAGTATATAAGTAGAATCGACACTATACTTTTTTTTTGGGGGGGGGGGGGTTTCGGCCACCAGTCTGTATTTTAGCTGCATGGGTAACTGCTCATGGCATCCTATGAAGTAATACGTTATATTCAAGTATTTAAAGAGTTAATGAATATTGCTATTTATTGGGATTTCAGGGTCACTGGTAAATTGTATGATTTCTCCTTTGACCATTCATTGGAGCTCGAAGCCCACAAAGAAATATCTTATTTATTTATGATAATATCTTATGGAAAGGAATAAATAGTGCTGTATACAGTAAAAAAGACAAAAAACAGTGCTGTATACAGTAATGTCAGTTTATCTCATTTTGTCCCAATAAACTCCCTTTATCTGCAGACCCAGAGCCGCCGTTGCTGTCAGTCATGTGATATTTTGGGTGACTTTCCCGGCTCAAACACCACACTGAGCTGATGCTTTATGGCGATGCTAATGAAGTCCGTTCCTCCATAGACTTGTGAGGTAAGAGAAGGTGGCAGAAGAAGGGAGAGGAAAGGAACAGCGTAATAATAATAATAATAATAATAATAATTAATAATGTGTAGGAATTACCTGACTTTAAAAGAGTTTAGCTCTTCAAGTGTAAATATATTTCCTTCCGGAATCACAACGCCGTGCACTTCCACGTTTCCGTGCCGAGGAGGCACTTTTAACACAATTCTCAGGTCCTCGTTTTTAGTGTCCACGTCAGTAATTACGAGAGTTTCTCCAGTAATGAAACAGCTCGCGCCTTCCTCTGTTTTGATTTGATTGGTGAAAATCTGTAACAATAAGTGTATCAATATAGTAACGGGTTTGTAAACCACCACTAAAGGCACATAAACAACGAGTGAAGGTCGATTTAACCCCTTAAGGACCCTTATTGGTTTCCTAAACCCATTGAAAACAATGTATTTTCAGCCCGTACATGTACGGGCTTTGTCATTAAGGGGTTAATGGATATACCTGGGAACAATGGCCTTGGCCAAGAGTGGGACCCTAAGAATCTGTTTATTTACCCCAAGGGCCTGAGATTGGGTAAAACCCCTGAGACCCAAGGGCAAACCCATGGGGCAACTATGAAGCTTAAAAATGTAGCGATGAATTTCCAGCCAGTGGTAAGCATAAGCCGGAGCTTTCCCTCTTCTAGAGGAATGGCTTTGTCTTGGGGTGGGGCTATCCCTGCGTGAGGCGTGGCTAGCCATGCAAGGGGTGGAGCTTGGACACCACACTGAGCTGATGCTTTATGGCAATGCTAATAAAGTCCGTTCACATAGACATTCATTAGTCAAAGAATCTGGCTGGGTGATTCAGACTGAGCCATTCTATTGTTTCCCAAAGGCAGTATGATAAGGAGTAAGGGTGCTACCCCAACCAACCGACTTTCTTATTTAATTCTAGAATCGCCACTTAACGATGGAGCATAGAAAGGAACCAGTTAATTAACAAAGTCCTTCTTAACAAACTAGTGGTAATTATCTCCAGCGCTCTTTACAGCCCATATGTGTTAATTACGGGCAAACCCCCCCCCAAAACCTTATATATATTTTTCTTTAAAATTTAATTAGCGCTTACATATGTACTCAGCGCTTTACAGTTTACATTTAAATAAAGTGGGGGTACAATAATACAGTCATATAGTAAGTGGCGGTGTAATTAATCTGATGAGTATGAATTTTCCGACATACATACCTTGGGTGCTTTATCATCCACTGGCGTCACGGTGATATTGAAGACGAGGTTAGATAGTCGTCCGCCATCTTGGTCACTAACCGAAAACTCAAATTGCACTAATATTGGGTCAGGGCCAATATCCTCTATCGGAGGCATATATACCACTTTCATGTGGTTTACCGCTTGCTACGATGCGAAACAAAAATAGGGTAAAAATATCAGACCGTATAGGGGTTAAAAAAATCAGGAACAGCCAATTTATTAAAATACATATCTGGCCAGGTTTAGCTATAAGAGACAAGAGGTCCAGCCAGGGGGTCTAATGGGACCCCCATGCTCATTGGAGTTGTCAATGGGAGCCATTTCCCCCCACTGATTGGCTGCTTATATCTGCATGAAGACCAGACCATGTATGGTCCACCCAAGCTCTGGAGCTGCAGCTTCTCCTAATGGGTATCATCGCCATGCCGTCCATTATCGGTGTCAGATATTGCCCAAGGAGCTAATGAATAATAGTTTATGATGTAACACAGAGGGCAGTATCGCTTACCTGTGTAAATGACGTCAGCACTGGGATAGAGGGATCCTTTCTGAGAGTATTTGGGGAATCCACAGAGATAAGACGTCCTGCGTCAGGTAGGCTGTAAGATAAGACGGGAAGATGAGTGTTACTTCATCGTGACGGTTTAACAATCGCTGCCCGGCGGCCGGCTCGTCGGACACGTACCCGGGCGTTCGGGAGAAGCACGGCGCCGTCACAGTATAGACTATCTCGCTGTCTGGGGACTCCGTGTCCGTGAAATGCAAATTGTGCTTCGTTATTCGCACGATCTCTGCTTCCGTGACATAAATGTGTCTTTTTGTTCCTTCTGCCTCTTTTGGCAACTGGTCCTTGACTGGAGTGATATGAATTATTACAGCCTGAAAAATAAATGGTTTGTGGAGAGTTAGGAATCTATTGCTTGGTAGATCAAGATGGATACTAAAGTTTCATAAACTGGTGTTGGAGTGTGGTGGACGTAGTGCATAATATAATGCTTTCAGACAGCTGTTTGGGTTCTCGCTCTGTTATCTGAGCCCCAATCTACTAGACAAACACCCCGACTCCTTATCATACTGACTGTTGGAAACAATAGAATGGCTCAGTCTGAATCCCCTAGTCAAACTCTCTAACTAATGAATGTCTATGGGGTAATGGACTTCATTTGCATAGCCATAAAGCATCAACTAAGTGTGGTATCTGTGCAGGGAAAGTCACCCACAATATCACATGACTGACAGCAATGACGGCCTCCAGGTCTGCAGATAAAGGGAGATTATTGAAACGAAATGAGATAAAGCCAGGTTTTTGTCACCGACCGACATTACTCTATACAGAGCTTGGGGTTATTACTGTATACAGCGCTGGGGGTTATATTACTGTATACAGCGCTGGGGGTTATATTACTGTATACAGCGCTGGGGTTATATTACTGTATAAAGCGCTGGGGGTTATATTACTGTATACAGAGCTGGGGGGTTATATTACTGTATACAGTGCTGGGGTTATATTACTGTATACAGCGCTGGGGGATCTGACTGTATACAGCGCTGGGGGTTTTAATGAACGCGTTTGATATTTACTGATAATTCAAAGTACCATAAAATGATTCCTTATGCATTCTGTTGGTGGCTCTTGGTGCTGATATCCGCTTACCTGTTTCTCTGAATAGTTCGGAGGATCGTGGCTGTCCGACAACGTAAATTCGAAGGAGTCTTGGAAAACCTCTCCCCCAAAATGATTATAATAGATGAGGCTGCGAAATAGATCCCTCTGCAGAAAAGAAGACACCGGGGCCCCTGAGCACATGAAGGGAAATAAAGAGTATTTAATATATTGATTTTTAAAACATTTTTATTTTTACAGCAGTGAATAAATTATGGACTTTTTTTTTTTCTATTTCAAAAAGTTATTATGCATTTTTTCCCCTTTAATTCGAACGTGAATTTACTTTTGATAAAATGTGTATTTTTTAATGGGTATTTTGACAGATCGGTTAATTGAACAATTTAAAAAAACAGTTTTTTTAAAAACAGAAAAAAATTGATTTTGAATATCTATTATTGGTTTATGTAAATACTTCCCTATTAATGAGAATAATAATTATAATTATTATTAGGATGGGTAGATCAAACAGCTGCTTAGGGCCCCTGTTGGTCTAAGCCCCCTCCCCCCAGGAGCATGCAGGAAGGATGAGGGCCGTAACTTACAGTACCTGGGGCAAGAGGTACAGCAAGCTGGGGGGGGTTACACTAAAGCTCCTCAATGTCAATGCCCCTCCTGCCCCCTGGTTATGGCCCTGCAGACTCCTCTTTAATTTATATCACTAATAATCTTGCTCATTAACATATTGTTATAATTTTGTATAATTATCCATTCTCTTTTATTTGTACTTAGGCTGGCCCCCCAAAATAGTTTTGCTCAGGGCCCCAAAAAACTCTAAAAACTTCTATGAAGCTACTAGCCAAATCCCCACCGTTGTCCCAATAACGTCATATCATAAATCATCCCCGCCCCAACCTTAGGGAATGGGGTCAGCCATCATGTACCCCAATATTACCAAATATTACTGCTCCAGCTTAACATTGTAGCACCGTTGTAACAAATATGATCAAAGGAGCATCCCCATCGCTAAGAGCAACAAAAAGCAAAATGTTAAAGAAAGTTGCCTTTTTTAAAAAAAATGTATTTTGTAGCATTTTTACTCTTTAAGAATTGGACAGCCTCCGGTGGGAGCAAACGCAACCTGCCCGTACTTTTACCCCATTGTAATTCTACAGTAATTCTACAGTATGCCTGGCGGGCAGGGGGGGGGAGTTCTGGAATGGGGTTGATCAGGCCAAAGGTTTGGGATGCTCTGCATCCTGCGCCTAGGGGTGTGTGAATTTGAAATGTGGTCCTAGTTTTGTTTAGAACTCACAAGAGGTCGAACGTTCAAGGTCAGGTTACTGTTAGTCATTTTCAAAAAGTCTAATACCAAACAGATGTTCTTTTTTTTTTTTTTTGCACGGCTTTCTTCTCACAGGGAAATCGTGGTCCAAAAATAAACTTTTCTTAATTAACTTCCCCAAAAAATGTGCAGGTCTGGGACGCTATGCTTTTTTGACTACAATCTACTGATTTGCACATCGCCCTAAATTAACTACATAGTTTCCGTCCGCTTCCTTGTAAGAAAGAAGAATTTTAACGTTGAGTTTTTAATTTAGGTTTCAGTACCTGTGATTTCTGGAGACCCACACACTGTAGTCATTTTACTTACAATGTCGGCTTGTAAAGTCTAATAAAAAATATTATCGTTCAGATAATGTTTTTGGTTATTATGTTAAAAAAATCTATTTTTAATAATCATAATCCCTACTGAATTTTACAAAGAAGGGGAATTAACTCCAACTGTCTACCTTGGCTATATGATGGGTATGGAAGACTGACTTCAAGAGTTGGGTCAATACCCTTTCTTCGTACAATCATAAAGTCAAGAAAGTTCTAAAAAGATACTTTAGTGTATGTAATGCACCCTTTTGGTTCTGAAATCTTCTCAAAGAGCTTGCAATAATTTTGGCGTAGATCGAGACACCATGCAAAGGGACACCTTCAACTTTCTTCTGCCATCTTTGACGTGGTCTTCAGGAAAGGACAACCAACTTAATTTCTACAAACAAAAGCTCCCCACCTCCGAGTCCCACCTTGAAACGTCGGAACGCGCCTTACCCGTGCTTTCGGAAGAGTATCTCTTTACCAGTTCCCCGGCTTTCGGTGCTGTTGTGATGTTGTAAAGGACATAATCGTCGCTCGAGTCCAGGTCGGAGGCCATCAGCATGTCTTTTTCTATAAGGACCGCTCCCCCTTCTACAAGCTCAAAACCGACGTTGGTAACGAGGAATGGAGGGCTGTCATCTTTTGGGAGGATGTTTATAGGAAATTTGTGGCGAATGCTGTGTCTTCCGTCGTAAATTCTGAACACAATATAGTCCTTAGTGGAGTCACTGTCGTCGTGGTGATATCGTACATGTCCATTCTTAATGTCCTCTACTGTAAATACGAATGCTTTTGACCCTGTATGGAAAGATGAGAACTTGTTTATTTTGTCCATTCCAATACGCATTCTACAGCTTGTATTATAGTGTCCATACCTGGGAACAAGGTACTTTGAGGGTACCTGGGAACAGGGTGCATGGAGAGTGCGTGGAGGGTACCTGGGAGCATGGTGGGTGGAGGCTACCTGGGAACAGGGTAGTTGGGTAGTTGGGGGGTACCTGGGAACCGGGTGCGTACTGGGTGTGTGGGGGTCTCCCTCTTCAGGAGGGGTGGTTTCATGAGGGGTGGGGCTAATAGTGTATGTAGATGAGGCTATATGCGCGGTTATCAATGCATGGGACGGGGCTTGCCCCAAGCAGTATTGAGTAGCGGGAAAGTGGGCGGGGTTGGGGCAACTAAACATTGCTACCCCTGTCCAGAGAAAGAGGAAAGAGGTCCAGAGACTCAGATTCAAGCTTGAGAGTTCCCTGGTATGATTACACCATTTTCCTCTTTTATACCACTGTTTTAATTCACCAAGACTGTTTTCTTCATAAGTTAGTTAATTCGCTTATTTAACAAAATATTTCTTTATCATCTATACAAATAATAAATATATATTAATGTATTCAAACAGTATTTTTTTTTAAAAAAAAATGTGCAAATAGGCTATTTAATACTTAAAATAATTCATGCAACTCTTTTTCAGTTGAATTCTTGTTAGCTGTAAGCTATTTAACATGTCATTTAATTGAAAAAGAGTTGAATTAAGTATTTGATGATGAAAATATTTACAGCTTCTGGGTGCTTCTTAAGAAAATATGAAATTAAAATACGGGGAAAGAAATTAAAAACAGTGAACGGAATACAATTACCGATAATAATAATTTAAAAAAACACTATAAAGTCTAAAAACAACATAACATTTTATACTGATGCAAAAAAAGAATTAAAAGAATAAAAACAAAAAGTTATTCCCAGCTGTGGCCTATTAACATTGATAAATTGAGCCTACCGGGCACAGTAATCAAATTAAAACTCTTTAATTCTAAACAAATTATTTAGAATATTTGTGTTTGTTCCTGGTAAACTTCTAATCATGTAATAAAGAAGAGTCACACGTTCTCTGCTATCAAAACACGTCCAATTCGTCCAAATTTTTGTGTTTCCAATTTATTGATTTACTTGGACACGTAGCGAATGTCGGCTGGATGATTTTATTTTTAGCTGTAATTAGTGAGTTAATAAAATGTACAAGCTACAAAAAATATTAAGAGAACCAACAACTCATAATAATAATAATATTTTAAACCATGTAGCTGTCCCCATATGCATTTGCCCCTCTCCCACCCTCCCAGCGATTTTCTCCGGGCAGGAGATGTGTTTGGCCAACGTTTCCATGCACGTGGTATCTATGCTCCAGTAAGCTCTGGCACTGGTGTCTAATTGGGACAATGAAAGTGCTTTCCTGCTGCCAATTGGCTGCTTCAAGCAGCCAATCAGCGACAAGAATCATTGGTGCTTGGATGATATGAGGAGCTGCAGCTTCTCCTTAAGGTAATTGACTGCATATTAAAAATGTCATAAAGTACACATACTGAAAATGTCTCCCTCTTCTGGGGGAGTGGCTTTATGAAGAGGTGGGGCTAGTTGTGAATGAAGGCAGGGCTAGCCACCCATAGGCACCACCCATTGTCGGGGAATGGGCTCCTCCCCTGCCTAAAGAATGAAGAAACTGACCAGGAGACCCAGGGAATCAGAGCTTCTCACTGGAGACTCTGGGTCTTGCAGATATGTATATAAGTATATACTGTGCTGAATTATTATTATTTCTGGAATGGTATATCCTGGAAACCTCATTTATTAGATAGTGGTATTTATTTAATAACAAAATTAAAAACTATGCATTATTTTCTTACCTTTATTTGTAAGGCGTCCGTGATTCAAACCATCAACAATGACCAGTCGAACGGCCTGTAAATTATCTCTGTCAACAATCTGAAATTCTTCCCACGTTATAGGCCTAGATTGTCCTTCCAATAAGGTCAGTCCTGGGGTTTAGACACAGAAGGTATAAGGCATGCAGTTTCAGTGGCTATTTCTAAAGGAAATCAACGGTCAAGGATGGGCAACATTTTTCTTAAAATGAGCAAACTACGAAAAAAAAAAAAAAATCCTCCTCCAGCAAAAACATCTATATCTAAAGCGAGTGGAAAACGCTAAGGGTACTTACCCATATTCCAAGCCACCTTTGGGGCGTTTGTCTCCGATGTCCGTATAGAGAAGTGGACCATTATTGGAGAGCTACTCACAAAAAAACTATCGACAGCTTGAAATTCTACCTGCAAAAACCCAGTAAAATTACATTTTTGACATTGATATTTCTGAGTGATCTAGACTGAATTCTATATCCGATATCTCAAGACATGTTACCCCCCCAAAAAAAGAGCGTTCTAAAAGAAGTAGATCATAGAACCTTAAAGGTTCCGTCAGTTATCAAAATAATTTCCTAAAAAGCCGGTTGAAGAATATGATGACCTTGGTCTTACCTCGTAATTTTGTCTCTCAACATGGGTAACGTTAGGGGGCTGATAGGCTATTTTCATATTGTACAGGTCACCCCATGTAAAGGAAGTGATGCTTTTTGTATGGTCGTCCACATGGGTAATAAATCCAGCCGGCGGGGGTTTGGTGATTTGAAAAATGAGCCTGCCCTTTGGTGTTTCGTCATCTTCTGCGTCTATTGTAGCCGTCGTGAGCGGGGTTAAGATAAATTGATCAATTTCCAATATAAACATGGGCATGAAGGCTGCCCGGGGTGGGGTATTTGGGACAGCACCCTTAATTATTACCGGAATCCATATATTTTGCACCTAAAACAAGCATAGAAATGTAATTAATGGAATCTTCAGAACTACTGATTATATTTATTCCATAATCTGAAAAAAACAATTAAATGCTACCCCAATACTGACATGTGTGTTTTCCATAAAAATCGAGAAAAACATATTTCTATATGTGTCAATATCTGAGATGTCTTTTTCTATACGTACAGGTGTGTCATATGGCCTTGAATGGCACTTTATTTGTTCAGTGGCATATTATGGCGTAGGTCGACTAGGCCTAGTCCTAAATCATCAGGTCCATTGGGGCGGGGGGGCAGTAGCCCCTCTACAGAATAACAGATAGCCAATGGACCTGTTGGGCAATTAAGCGTCCATATGGCTCAATGGACCTCCCCAACAAGCCTTATTAACTCTATGGCACAGTCCCCATAGTTTTATTTTGCCCAGAGGGAGAGGGGCAGTTGTCGCTGCCCTAGATTAGGCCTAGGACAGTGTTGAGGGCAAATATGGCAGTATCTGGCTATACATGAAATGTTTTATAACCTCAGCATCATCAGCTCGGGGTAATTAGAACGCAAAGTGCTAAATCTGCAGCAGCCAACTCAAAACTACGCAATATGGCCCAGTTTTATATCCTATGGGTTTAATTTCTTTATATGTAAAAGAAAAGATGTTACCAACTCTTTAAAACTATAGAACTTTTCCTACTAAACGAATAGTAAATGAAGCTCGCACTAACCTTTAACTGTTTCCTATTTTCCCCAACACGATATTCGACTTGAAGGGGGATATAATCGATATCGGGCGACGGTGGACTAATGTGCTGATATTTTATCCCCATTTGCATAAAATCGGCACAGTTTGCTTTCAAGAATTTCATTTCCTTTAGTCCGACATGACATGCTTTGTTGCCGACGCATTCGACTTTGTCTTGTCTGTCTAAGGAGATACAGCAAATTTATTAAAGGCAATGATGTCGACGTAATGACGCCAAAGAAACCATAAAAGTATTGTTTTTAATAAAAGTAAATAGAGGTTTAACAAACGTGATGTTTTAATTTTCAATTATTTGTATGCTAATTTAATGAAAGAATAATAATTGGGGGCCCAAGGAACATAACCTTTACAAATAGCAGGATCAATATTTAACCAAAATCGTACAAAAAGCTACAAAAATATCCATCTATTTAACGGATTCATGGTGAAAAAATAACGCTTTTAAAATATCACAAAATGGGCGAAATGTTTGGAAATTGTTAAAATATATGGACAAACTTTTAATACTTTATTGACAAAAAATGTTTTTTACAACTTTATTTAAAGCTTCATGTAGAATTGTTTGGTAAAATTCTTAGAGAAGTGTGGCATTTAAGAAAATGTAAAAAATTTTGCGTTTTTCACCGGATATTTAAAATTTTTACCTTTAATAGTTCAAAGGACAAAATCCCAATATTTTTATTTTATTATTAAGATCTGTGTTTTTATACATGAAAAGAGGACAAAGTTTTAGTTAGAAGAGAAAGTAGATAAAATTGTTTCAAATATTTTTTTTGGGGGGGGTCCATACTCACAGTTTCTGACTCTAGGAATGAGTGAATGAGATGCCGCCGTATGTCTGACTTCTCGTTTGGCGTCCTCTATCACAACTTGGCCAAAAGCAGGAAGAAGTAGTTCGGATGACAGTGTTTTTACGACACAGCTTGAACCCAGTTTTTCTAAGTTTGGCTTGAAAGAGATTATGTTTTTGTCGACGGGTTTAGAGGACACCCCATAAAACTCAGGAACCTCCAAAGAGTATTGTCCAAGGTAGGCAATAGGTGACAACGGCTCCACAATTTCCACTACAACCACAAAGCTCTCCACCATTGTCTCCAGTTCCGAAAATCTGATTAAAACACGCGCAATGCGAAAAAACAATATATCAATTCATTATTTATGCAATACGTTATTCACCAAATTTAAACATTTTAAAGAGTGGTACAAAATTCTTAAAAATCCTTAAAAATAACCAAATCTAGATTATTAGATATTAGATTAAACTGTAGTTTTGAAATAAATTAGGTCAAATAAGTTACAGAACCTGCAATCATAATGAATTAGTTATTTTGTTTTTATTTCATGAATAATAAATGTATTGCAATTAAATTAGCATAAATAAAAAAAATAAGAAAAATAACACAATACAATCCGCATACAAAAACCCCCAATATATTATTTATATATACAATAAAAATAGAGGTTTTATTTATATATACTTTTACTTTTGGAACTGTATTTCCCTGCTGTGATGTATATATTGATGTTCCAAAATAGTGAAAATACTAAATTCCTCGCGTGACTACAATTTGTATTTAAGGTACAATATAATTTAGTTTTTTAAAAATTACTAAATAAGGCTAAAAGTTCTAAGCATTTATATAACAAAAGAAGAAAATAAATAAATTATGGCATAGCCACTTGGACATCAGAGGAATATATATTTTACTTGTCTTAGAAAATCCTTCAATAATGAGGAAACTTTCCTTCAAGAACATTTCCAGAACAGGGGGTTCCAGGAGCCCCAAAACCACTCGGGGTAGGTTCCTCTGTGGAATAAATCGCATGTCCTGCTACATTTTGTCTCCCTAATTTTGGTTTCCCTAACTCTATTCTTATGACAGCAGTTACCAGAGGAATATCACGTCACACCCCAGCCCTTACAGCCACGCCCCCGAGGAGCAACACTAGATAGGGAAGAGGATAATTTTCACTGCAAGGATTGTGAGCCAAACTTTAATGCTTCTGATTGTGCCTCTATAACAGGAATACATGCAAAACATGGTGGGGGCATGGAGGGGAAGGGAATGTGGTTCTAAATCTTTTTTTGTGTATAACATATGATTTAAAATACTTTTGTATTCCTTTATCAATGCTGTGCAGACAATTTAATCTCAAATACATCTAATCTAATTTTTTTTTAAGTTATAATAAAGCTGTTTCTCTTATTATAAAATGAGTGCAGTCGCAAGAATTTCCAGGACATTTCAAATAAAAGAATTTCCATCGTATCAAAGATTTGTTTGATTTCCTTCCTTTCATTTTCTTTGATTTCCTTCCGAAACAACCCCAGGAAACAGAATGAAACAATCTCGCCGAAGGAAAACATTGGTTAAAATGGTAAAAAAAAATAGTTTTATTAATATCTACAAATAAAACACGTTTTTAGGCATTTCAATGTCAAAAACTGAAGTCAAGGAACCGGAATGATTCTTATTTTTATTACATATTCCAAATGACATGAAAATCTCTAAAACAAGCTGTTTTTTTTCCTATCATTTCTCCCCGACCTCTTTTTTTCCCCTTAAAATCTTTGACATTAATAGGTCATAAAGATCCCTCTTGGCGACGGATTTGAACACGGATTTGAAATACCTGCGTTACAGCGAGTACCGCGATTCGGGGTCTCCCGGGTTTAACGCCTGCAGGAAATTAAACAGCTTTTGATATTTAACGGAAATACGTTTCTTGAAACATCCTGAAAGTGCTTTGAATGGAGGGATTTGCGCAACTAAGCAAACAATCGCCTCCTTTTTATTACACCTCTTGGATGTTAAATCGGATATTTTTCCATGATTACTATTTGGGATTAAATACGCCGTTAAGCACAGCGAGCCACGGAAGGGAACCCGTGTGAAATGATCAGTAATATCTTGGAATATTTAATGAAGAACACGAGAAAGAGGTTGTTGTGATTTACGTCGGGTGGGTTTGGTGTCTCCTGTGGGTCGAGCAAAAATTTTTAAGGATTTTTTTTTTGCTGGTCTGTATAACTAATGATTTATGAGTCCCGAGTGATAATATTGGTCGACCAAATGGAACAGGAACAGGAATGGAAGAACTATGGTTTATGACATGACTGTGTTGGGAAGAAGGACCGAGGAGGCTTTCTAGGTTCTGGATTCTGAATTCCTGGATCTTAAGGAGTTACAGAGCCAAGAAGCTTGGAAGCAGAGGTTCTATGGGTATAAAAGCCTAGGCTGGCCAACAAGCACAAGGGGGCAATTGCCAGCAAACAATGGTGGCTACCACTTACATCTATGGCTGGTTCTGTCCTTTACTGCGGAGCCACTCGCTGGATACACGTCGCCATATGTTGCCAGAGCGTAAGAGCGCAGCGCGAGGCTGAACGGATCCATCTGGCAGCCTCAAGCATTTCATCCTCAGTCTATCCCTATATAGAAACATAGAACCTGCCGGCAGATCGGCCCCCATTCGGCCCCCGTCTAGTCGCCCGTTTCTCCTGCTGTAAAGACTCAAACCTTAATCAGTCGTTGGTCTCGTCTTAGATTCAGGAGCCGTATGTCTATCCCATGCATGTTTAATCCCCTCACTGTATTACCACTTCTACTGGGAGGCTGTTCCACTTATCTACCTCATTTATATGGATGCTTGGGCATGGAGCATATGAGAAGTAAAGTTTATTCTTAAGAACCTATTTCTTTTTAACAGGTTTGTATGTATAAGAATATATAATGTGTATTAATAATAATAGTATTATAATTATTATGAATATTATTATTTTTTCTTATCAATTGATGATAATCACCAGACCGATTGAACGAAGCAAAACGTGGTTCTACCTGTATACTCGGAGGATAATGTGATCTTCGTCCAAAATCGGGGAGCCATTGTGAGTGTATTTAACTTCTTCTGGCAAGAACTGGCAATCAAATACCTGCAAACAGAGGTGAGGTACGGTGAAGCCCAAACACACAGGACTGGTAAATAAAAACAACTTTTGGCCCCCGTCTAGTCGCCCGTTTCTCCTGCTGTAAAGACTCAAACCTTAATCAGTCGTTGGTCTCGTCTTAGATTCAGGAGCCGTATGTCTATCCCGCGCATGTTTAATACCCTCACTGTATTACCCTCTACCACTTCTTTTGGGAGGCTGTTCCACCTATACACCACTCTACTACCCTCTCAGTAATGTACAACTTCCTTATGTTACATCTAAGAATCCATAGTATTGTCTCATTTAAGGGCTAAGACACATAGACATATTAAAAGAATACCTGAGGAGAGAGTTTTCCCACTTTTTGGCTCATAGGTTCGTTCACGACCACCTCAACCTTACATTTGTCTTTATCGAGGGGTACATCAAAGCGCAGGTCCTTGTCGGTGATGAATACGGATTGTCCTCTTCCAACAGTGACAACGTTGTTGACTCGAACGAGACTCTTGGCGGTCATTAAACCACAGAACATTGAGTGGAAGAGCACAGTCACCATTACAAGGGTTCTCATGGTCGCCATTTTGAATCAAGGAGACGGGAATATGTCAGCTGTTTAACCTGATGGTGTGAATGAGATTCTAACCAACCAAATCAATGATTACATCCAGTCCATCAATAAATATCAGTCCATTTCATCATATTTCATAGGACACACACTGAACAGACCTTTTCTGGATTTGTAGATTTGTTAAGGTTACCAGGAGCACAGAGTTTTTTCCGTTTTCTGGAAAAAAAAGCAAAATGAGGAAGAAGAGGTTAATAAATGACCATGCAAAGCGCCCCCTACCCTAAAAAACGCTAATTCTGCACCAGTATTTATTATGTGTTCTGTTAACATACTGTGTTAATTTTGTGGTCTCCCTCATAGTCGTGTTTAATAAATAAAATGTATAATAAAAACGTATTTCGCTAATTTTATGTCACCTCGGTCTTCTCTTAGGTCTGTTTTATCTTATTTCTCTTTTTCTGCTCCACAAATATCTTATTTCCTATATCTGCCCTCTTATTACCCCTTTCCACTCTAACAGTATATTTAACAGTCTCTCCTTCAGCCCTCTTAAAGCCGGCAACCAATTCTTCCATCGTCCCATGATTCTGCCCTCCTTGCCCCTGTCCCACCTGCCCCTGTCCCACCTGCCCGTCTCCCACCTGCCCGTCTCCCACCTGCCCGTCTCCCACCTGCCCGTCTCCCACCTGCCCCTGTCCCACCTGCCCCTGTGCTCTCTTAATATATAGTTTATCCCCTGAGCCATTTACACTTTCATCTCTTATCCAGCAGAGGGCGCCACCCATGGTATCCCTTTACCACCCACTGCGCTGTGTAAATTTATATAAATAAAATATTATTAATAATAATAATAAAAACAATGTTAGCCAATCTTTCACATGCTTAAATGCCCCTAACAGGGTCTCCCTGCCACACGCGATGAGGCTGAAAGGAATGGTTGTTGAGTGCGCAATAATAACTGTAAAAATATGCTTGAAATTAACAGAATTCCATATTAAAAAAAGTAGAACACCATTAGTTTATAAAGCAGGACAGAAAGACAAGAAAGCACAGTGGGACTTCACCTTTAAACTGAGCTAGCGTTGCATCGACCCCTACTTATTTATATTGAACGTGGGTTCTTCTAGAGTTAACCCTGTGTTCCACGGTAGAACCAATAGGGGTTTTTTTTGTCTTTCTGGCACACAGAGGGTTAAGAAAATGACAAATAAGACAGCGT
Source organism: Spea multiplicata (assembly GCA_009364415.1). NCBI lineage: Eukaryota > Metazoa > Chordata > Amphibia > Anura > Pelobatidae > Spea > Spea multiplicata. The sequence continues at coordinate 32,556 of VKOC01003512.1, forward strand.
TCGGTGACGAGAGTCAAGTCAGCATCTTCAGGAGCCCCCAGCGCACCCGCAATTATGGAAATAACTCAAAGTAACATTATCAGTTGGAATGGAAACACATGGGCATGGTTCTGTTGGCACGCGCATGTTGGCTATATCCCTGGCACTGAATTTCAATGGAAATCCGCACTAATTACTTATTTATCACACGCTTGGACCCTGGCTTCCAGATTTCCTTTTTTTTTTTTTTCTGGAGTTTGGTGTAGTGTTAGTAATTGATCTCCGGAACCCCAAGCCTACTTATTGAACTCAGGACGTATAAATTATTTAATCCGATCTATTTGCTCGAATGAGTCCTGTCCTCAAAGCGAAAAAGAAAAAAAAAAAGAATTCATGTTAAAAAAAAAGCTAGAGTAAGGGAAAAACCAGCTGCACGTTATCCTTATCTCCATCGATGGAGACGGAATGGGAAAAGCATCCAAAGTTCCAAAGCAGGAATTTTAAGGGTTAAAATTAATATTACATGATTTTTACTGTTCTAAGCACTATATTGTGATTAAAAATAAGCAATAAATATGAAATAAAACCCCGTTTTATTTCTTCGAAACTTCATTAAGTTATCCCTTTTCCGCATTAAGTTGCTGATCGTTGTTCGTTGGCGCAGGCTGCCTTTGTAAGGATGGCGGAGAGGAGAAGGGAGAGAGCGTCAGAAGCATGGAAATCCTGGGCTTTTATCTCCCATTTAGTAACCATAGAAACATAGAACCTTCCAACAGATCGGCCCCATCCGGCCCCCGTCTAGTCGTCCCGTTTCTCCTGCTGTAAAGACTGCCCTCACTGTATTACCCTCTACCACTTCTACTGGGAGGCTGTTCCACTTACCTACCGCCCTGGCAGCAGAGCAAAACAAGGTCTTATCTCGTTCCATTGGGGTTATTAATCGAAAACACCAATCCTCCAAGAAGTTTCACCAGCAATAAAGACCCAAGATCAAAATTGTTTTGGGCTAAAAGCAGGTACCTACATTTCACATTTAAATGACCAATAAAAAATACCCTCTGTATCCAGCACTGCTGGAAGTGTAGGGGGGTCTCTCTCTTTCTAAAAAAAAAACAAAAAAAAAACATCTTATGTGCTGATGGGCTCAGAATTCCAAAGATAAGCTCGGAGTGAATAGGACATGCCTGGAATTCTTGCCGTACCTGAGCGCCTGGGGCATGCAGGTGCGCCGGAAACCCGATACGCCGGTGTACTGGGAAAAAAAAAAGGCACACAATCCCTTTCTGTGTCCGCATTCACCAGAAGAATTCTTTGTGGGTAGCAAAACTTCCAGCATAGAAACTAAAAAATATATGCAAAATAAAAGAGGAAAAATTTCCCCTGCACATAAAAAAAAAAAAAAAAAAAAAATTAAAAAAAACATTTTAAAAAAATAAAATAAGAATATTTTGAAAAATATTCTCCATAGGACCAAAATGACACATTTAATAAATAGATAAATATTAAATATATTAATAATAGTGCTGATTTTTTTTTACTGGGAACACATAATTGTCATGGGATATAAAAGCAGGCGCTCATAGGCTGTTGCCATGGAAACAGAAAAGACGCTTCTGAAGTGGAACTGAACCTTTTAGGATGGCAGCGGTTTGATAAAAATAGGCTCTAATATTTTTTTCAAATATAATTTTTTGATTTAAAAAAAAAAAAAGAAATATAGTAGATAAAAGCAATTTGGCCATTTTTTGTTAGACCTTAATCATTACTTGGTCCTTGGTTTTGTCTTACATTCAGGATAGCCTTATAACCTCTACCACTTCTGCTGGAAGACCGCTCCACTCGTCAATCTTGGTAAATAAATACTAAATTGCACAATAATCCCCTGTTTTCAGACGATGACCTCATACACTTGTATTTCTCCGGCTTTGCGATGCACTTCCTTCCTTTATTTGTATAAATCAAATGTGTTTATATAGCATATTTTCATTGGTATTTTTTTATGAAATTGCTAGCTTGTCTAAACCTAGAGGTTTAAGGACGTTTTACTTCACTGAGAGGGTGGTAGATAAGTGGAACAGCCTCCCAGCAGAGGAGGTAGAGGGTAATACAGCGAGGGTATTAAACATGCATGGGATAGACATACGGCTCCTGAATCTAAGACGAGACCAACGACTGATTAAGGTTTGAGTCTTTACAGCAGGAGAAACGGGCGACTAGACGGGGGCCGAATGGGGGCCGATCTGACGGCAGTTTCTATGGCTGTTTAAAAAGGTCTTTGAAAGACAAAGCACCATATTTACAGAAACCGGCGCAGATCCTGATGGAACGTTACGGGTAATTGTTCCAAGTTTAGCTTTTTTTCCCCCCGAAAAAAAAAATAGTTTTGAATGGATTTCTCATTTTTGTGAATTTACTGCCGTTCCTCATCCTTTGCGGCAAATAAACGGTTAAAACTCCAGAGGACTCCGGAATAAAATTATCTGAAGAATGAAATTCCTCCTCCTGCCGGAGAACATCGAAGTTCGACGACGAAGGCCAAAGCCAGTAGGAATTGTTATTTTTACGCAAAAAAGGAGACATTCGAAAAAACAAATAAATGCAAAAACTTACCTGAAAATCCGATTTCCCGACTTTCCCTGCATGCGCTCCGTTCCCTCACCTTCACGTCAGGACCAGGACGCCGGCCATGATTTGCTTTTTCTCGGGACGTCTTAAAAACAAAAAGGACCTTAAATGCAGGAAATGGGTCTGACCCTCCGACTCGCCCCGCGGTCTGCCCCCCAGCCACAGATGTTACTGATTCCTCCAGATAGCGATCCCTTCGCTTCCAAAACAGATTCCGCGGGAGAAAAACCACAACAACAAAAAAAAATGAGCTATGCGTTCACCCCCCAAGTGTCAGCACCGGGGAGGAAAAAAAATGCCATTACCTTATCTATGACAATCTAAACCTTGCTTGGGGGACGGGAGCCGGAAATAGAGATTTAAACCGCTAAAGATTTGGTGATATTATGGATTCATTGATTATTCTGTCTTTCGGTAACGCATCATCGCGGCGCAGGGGACACCTGCGGTATCCAGACATTTTCACCCGTTTTTAATGACGAGCGAATAAACCTGCCAAGTCAAAAACATAGAAGTGACGCATACTTCCAAACAGTCCTAGTTTTCGTGGGACAGTCCCAATCTTCCAGTGCCGTCCCCGGGTGACCCCCCCCCCCCCATTGTCCCAGGTATATGTTTAAGGCTAGCGATGGAACAAAAAATATTCTAATAAGGGGAGGAAAATTCTAATTAGCTTGCATGCATTGCGACATTACGTCACGGGCGTGATGTCATCATCATGACACGCGCAACACTCCGGGAAGTAAACATACTTCATCATACATGCTGTGGAGTCGGCGAGCGGATCGTCAGAGTTTCTGTCCTACTTCGTCGCTTTCCAGGGGAATTCTTAACCCGTTCAGCGCTGAACGCGACGTATTTTATATATATATATATATATAGCGCCATCATATACCGCAGCGCATCTCCTAAACGGCCCTTAGCATAATGGCAACCCCGAAATACATTAACGGCACAATCCGTACGCTACGATCCCGGGTGAACAAAAATAAATCCCGTTGTACAGCGCCGTGGTCTATGATGGCGCTATATAAATCGTCAAATAATAATGAAAGAAGTACAGGTGTATCTAATTAATTGTAACATTCTGAGTAGTGAGTACGTTGCCATCTCAGCCGCACAGATACTTTTAGGAGAGGTAAGGTATCGGTGTGAAGGTTCCAGGGGCTTGTGGGGCATTTAACCCCTTAAGGACAACGGGACGTCCATAAACCCATTGAAAACAATGCATTTGAGCCCGTACATGTACGGGCTTTGTCATTAAGGGGTTAAATAAGACATATCCTCAGAACGGTGTGTGATGTTTGTTGAGTTGTTTTTCTTTGGTTCTAAAATATTCCACACAAGCGGCGATCAATCGCAGCGAAAGGAATTGTCGGATGAGATCTGCTTGCCTTTATCTGGCTACGAGGCGGGCGAGCGACCTCCGGGCCGTGTACCTAACTCTGCGCGCCGCCGGCGGGGGCTGCGAGGCGCTCTGCGTTCGTTTGCGATCTTCGTGCGCCAGAACAGTGAAAAAAGAAAAGGCCGGAAGGCAAATGCCTTTGTTGCGATTCTGATCGCTGTGTTTCTGTAGGAGTGCTAAATGCCGGCCGCCGCCGAATATCATCTGAAACGGGAAAACTCGCCGAGACGCTGCAATCATAGAAATGCAGAAACATTGAATCGGCCGGCAGATCGGCCCCCATTCGGCCCCCCCGTCTAGTCCGCCCGTTTCTCCTGCTGTAAAGACTCAAACCCTAATCAGTCGTTGGTCTCATTTTAGGGGTAATTGTTTCTGATGATTTCAAATCATATAAAGTGTTGGGAAAAGCGCCGCAGGGTGCTGGGGTGTACGGCCGGTGGCGTTATTAGCAGGAAGAGGAAGGAGGGTCTGACACAGATCTGGAGACCCCGTTTCCAGAAGGATATTGAAATGTTGGAGAGCGTTCTGAGGAGGGCGACTAAAACGGTGAACAGTTTGGAGGATACAAGTTATCAGGAGAATCTAAGGATCTCAATAGGGAGACATAAGAGAGAGAGGCGGGGGATGGGAGAGAAACATTTAAATACATAAAGGGATTTAACAAAGCACAGGAGGAAAGTTTATTTCAAAGAGAAATGTTAGAACAAGAGGCCTTAATCTAACACTAGAGAGTCAGAGGCTTAGATGTAATGTAAGGAAGTTTTTCTTTACTGAGAGGGTAGGAGATAAGTGGAACAGCCTCCCAGCAGAGGTGGTAGAGGGTAATACAGTGAGGGGATTTAAACATGCGCGGGATAGACATACGGCTCCTGAATCTAAGACGAGACCAACGACTGATTAAAATCTCAGTCTTGCATCCGGAAGATGGGCCGAACGATTCTTATTCTGTGTTCGATTTCATGAGCCGTACGCCGATCCGATGCGTGTTTGAATTCCCTCGCTGCATTAGACTCCAGCGATGTCTCTCTACTATTACATTAGAGACGGTAATGTCAAAAGCTCATTTTATCATGACTGTTCCTGTAAAGTCGGCTGTAATACGACCCACAAACGATCCGTCCGATAATATACCGGAGTTTTGTCGAATTTAGGAATTTTATCATAAAGTAAAACAGATGTCTGCGTGAACCGCGGCACCGGCGGCGCTGTCAAGATGTGTCCGGATATGTTTTATTTGGCAAAATATTTCATCACCTGTGCAAATTACGATCGGATTCCCGAGAAGGTTATTTGTCAAAACGTCAGACTTTGAGACCAAAGCGCGTCTCTACACCTGACTGACCCGAAACACGTTTTCCTTAAAATAATATGTGAAAAGGATTTACAGGATTCAGCCCTTGATGGATCTTAAGCAGATAAACTTATCAGAGGTTTTTTTCAGTTTTTTCTTTTATCATCCTTGTGACCTTCAAAAGCGAGTAATAAGGGCTGACGCAGATATTATTATTGCTTTGCATTAAAGACAATGCTATATTTTGCATGTGGATTTTTTACTTCCAAAATGCATGATTTTACATTTATCAACATTGAACTGCAACCACCATTCTTGCAAATTTCACTTAGGGGTAGTAGAAGTATTATTATTAAACACTCATCTACAGACACCAGACAAGCCAGAAGGCTTGCTTTTCCCTCAGAAATCTCCTGGTGCTGCCACAACCACAAGGGATTCTGGGTAGGCGCATGCAAATAAGGTCAACAATTACTCACCATAACTTATGTCATTGATATTTCTTGGTTACCCCAAGATGAGCCTTATTAAGGCTGAGTTTTGTCTAAAGGCTGTCTGTACAGTGGGTGATTACTTTTGAGGGATCCATGTATAAAGTGGATATAGAGGCAAAAGGTGATAATTATTGGCCTTATTTGCATGCGCCTACCCAGAATCCCTTGTGGTTGTGGCAGCACCATGAGATTTCTGAGGGAACAACAAGCCTTCTGGCCTGTCTGTAGATGAGTGATTAATAAAACTTCTACTAGCTCCTTAATTTTAAGTAAAAGAGTTTTTCACCACTTTTACCCGCCATAACTTATGTAATGCTAATTTCATTGAATCATTAGTGATTTGGCTTATTTTACCAGCAATGTTGTTGTAGACCGCTTCATTGACTCTAAAAACCTCACCTTTCAAACCTTTCAATATCTCTAATTATACCTTAATATGGTAATTTAGTTTCTATAGTTTGTGTCATGTTCAATTAAAATACTATTTATTTGTCAGAAGTATAAAGTTTATTGAAGACAGGGTGAATCTCAATAAAGTATTTTTTTTTTTTAAATGTACCTCCATTTGCCAGAAATTTCAAATTTATCTCCCTGTTGCAAGGGTTCTTCATCAAATAAGCAAATATCCCACTTAAATATTCATAAATGCATATAGATCTTTATTATAAAGTGTTGCTGCCCTCTTTAGATTATAACGTCAAAGAGTCGAGGACAGATCTGTTACGAAATTACCCGTTATCCTCAAATGACCCAATGTCTATTGTGTTTGGTCCATTAAAACTCCAGATGTTTCCGATGAAGTCTGTGGTTTCATCCCACGATGGTCCAGGTGTTTCTCCATCTCTTCTCAGCTGTGGACAACATGACAGCTCCATTGGAGAGAATCAACACAAGGTCAATCTCAAGGTCAGAAGTAAAGGAACCAGTGGGACAGATGAAAAGCTATAATACGTGACATTGCCAGGGCTGTAGATACAGGTGCGAGGAACCGGAACATGAAAGGACCTTGCAATGTGTTCCTCTACTGCCAGATCATCAGGAACCGGTCCACGTTTTGTCTTTTGACGTGATGTAATAATTGATCTCAATTGACCATTCACACCGTTTCATGATTGCCTTGTTACAAAGTTTCAAGATAAATATTCAATCAAACCAGGACAGCTACGGTATGGGGATCCTCAAGAGGACGTCAGAATGCTCTGGTTTGTGTCTTGCCAAGTTCTCTCGAACATTGACTTATTTCTCTGAATACAGTAAGCCCAGGTCTCGCTAGCATCCGACATGAAGGTTATACATACACAATCGCAGGAACGCAGAGCTTACATTATAAGGATAATCAGACAAGGGTTGCAGTAGATGGACTTAATAATGAGTGATGACCAAAAAGTTGGCAACTTGCTCGCTTTAGTTTTAAAAGTTAGGTAACTGCCCTGACCCTCACACCAAGGATCGTAAGGATCAGTGAGTCTTGTCGTGGGTTTAGTAAGATAACTGATCATTTTAATAAGCTTATTTGTTAGAAACATGCAGGATTTTAAGTTTTTTTCAGTTCAGTCTGCTTAATGACCCACAATTTCACATGGACTCCGATCCGCCATAGAAATCAGTGCATGCGTTGATAACGCTCAAGTCTAAGGAAGGATAACTTAACTACTAGGGAGCACTATCATTTATTTGCAGGTAGAACTGTCACCGATGTCAATGGGGGCTTAGTGCAGGCTGTGTACTTAAGTATGCTTCCTGCTTCTGTAGAAACAGGAAGGGGAGGGGCCAAATAAGACAATAGTGTACAATAAGAGCCAATGAAAAGTGAATACATGCATTGAACAGCGTGCGGTAAAAGAAGACCAGAACGACCTTCCAAATGAATGCGCATACAATTCTCTACTGAAAAAGGCATGGAAAAAGGTTTGGTCCTCACAGACTTCACAAATTACTGCACCTTTTTTTCTATTTAAGTCCAATTTTTTTTAGTTTGCCAGAAATATAAAATAGGCAAGTACCGGTAATATCACAAATGACCATTTTTGTTTTTTTTTAATTTTATTAAATCTTAATGGGTTTTTTAAGCTGTTAAACATTACAAGATATAAAGCAAAAAAAGTAACAGAACAATCATTATCTCTCTCGCTTCTCATTCCCCAGCAACTCTACAATAAAGGGAAGATAACTTAATTGGGGAGGAATAATAATGTCGATTCTGAGAACAGGAAGTTAAAAAAAGGCTTCTCTCACTGTTTACAAATATAATTCATTTCTTTAATCTGTTACATAGGTGTATTTAGCGTACTGAGCTATAAAATGAAGGATTTGTGAAAAAGAGACAAATCCGTGTAAATTCTTGATTTCCGAGCCCAAAAAGCCATATGGCGTCCATAACCTTCCAAAACATGTGCGATCGTTTTGTATGTTTCAAAACAGCATTTTTTTTTCCGAGACCTTCATATCTGTCTAAAACAATCCTTAATATTCCAAAAATCACGTTTCTGCAAGAGAACGCATTGGGTTCCGCCACGGCCAAGGGCTCCACATGGCAGGTGGCACCTGAGGTGGCTTCACAACTTTGCCAGTCATCATGGCCTGGTGCTCTGCAGCTGTGCCCCGCATCAGATGGGGCTGGCGGAGTCTACATGCTAATTAGCTTCTGGTGAACAGAATTTTCCAAGCGGAATTCTCCAAAAATAAATTTATATTATTTTTATTTATTTATTTATTTATTTATTTATTATTTTATTTTTTTACTTTGCGAAGCTGCCAGTTGGGGTTTCGATTAAATCGGGGACCGTTCTAAATCGGAACGAGCCACATTCTGTGATAATAGTGCAATCCAAAACTCAAAGCTTAGAGGGTGCTGCTTACCTTCTTATGGAAAAGGGGAGAGGGGGGAGAATAAAAAATAAAAAATAAAAAAAAAAATATTCAGGACCTATTAATTTGAGCCACGGGAACCATCTGGTTTGGAAAACTAAAGGCGGATTTAAATTTTAGATTTCGGCTTCCTTAGTGGAAGCTTTTTTTGTTGTTGTTGGTACATAAAAGATTCTTTGGCACGCGTAAGTGTAATATGGAATATTTTATGCAGGCGTATTAAAGCAAATATAAGATCTGGAGGGGGAGGGGGGAATCGGGATAGGAAAGCATTAGTGTCTGGAAAGATAAGTCTATCATATTTGCAATGTTTATGAAAAAAAAAGGGGTAATGAGCAGGAAATTGCACTGCGGGGACTAATGTAGTCCAGAGTTGCACAAATACTTCTTTAGGTTAAAGAAAATATGACCTAACCGAGTCAACATTGTAATAACTATCCGGAAAAGTTTTATTTGGCTTCTGTGCGTTGAGATCTCTCCTTATTGCACATCCCGGCCAAACCTGCATTTCCACAAATGTTATTATATTTAAGTCATTCCGCGTTCCAAGAATCTTGCAAGAGGAACATAGAAATATGAAGCCGTTAGACTGTATCCCTACGATGTTACAAGTTCAACTTTCCAGCCGGCTCACAACCTTTACCTGCTGTAGGTGGACAACGGGCGCCATGACTTTAGGATTACGGAGAGCAACCACCGGGCTGGTCCTATTCTAGATCATCTCAAAAACTCACTATATCCAAGTGTTAAGTGGTGTTTCTTCCAAGAATTCTATATTTAGTTTGGACTTCACCAAGAGCATTGAGTCGAGACACTCAAAGGAATATCTTCATCATTATGAATTTATGAAAAAAACCCAGATGAAATCCAAACTTACCAGCAATAGTTTGCGGGTTGCTGACTTCATAATCTATCATCAATAGACAGACTGAAAAGCCACCTTATTTCAGGCTGCTCCTGGATAAGTCGCATGGCTACCCCTAAAAACCTCTTACCTGTCCCCGTAAACACTCGCCAACTTATCACGGGACCCCTAGGGGCTCACACCTCCGTTACCGTAAATTTTGCATGCCTTCCAGATACAGAGGCGATGTACCAAAAAATGAAAGGCATGGTCACGTTTAAGCTCCATATTACTATAGGGTAAATTGGATTACTTCATTTAACAGATTTCTTTGACATGCTTAAAAAAAAGATATTTTAACAACAAAATATCTGTTAGATATTTGAAATGCCAAATTATGTTGCAAGAACGCGACGGAGAACGGACAGCAACTTAATAGTCTGTCCAACGGAGCATCATTGCTGGAGTTCTCATGCCTCTTTCAGTATGCAAATTTTCCCTTTTGGGGAGGGGAAACTCTTTGGGATCACCCCAAGTGTAAAGGTGAGACTGGACATGGACCTCCTTCTCCACATGTACCCAGAAGGACAATGGTAATTGGCAATGGCATGGGGTTGTTGGTGGTCTCATAAAGAGGAAGTTTTGGCTCTGGGCTGCTTTTTTGGGTCGGATCACGTGTTAATAGAGACTTTCTCTGTAATAAAGCATGTGAGACGGAACTCGAGACATGTTAAAGCAGACTATAAATTGCTGTCTGTTTAGTCGCTTTGTATAGATATTGTTCTGGAAATGTAGGGCAAAAAGGGGTTCTCTAAAATATTTGGGAAACGTTCATGTAAGCCCATGACATGGTTTCTGCACTGCTTCAAGCATTGTTAAAGTCATTGCATAGAACTTGGTGGCAGAAAATAACCTTTTGGTCCATCTAGATTACCACCCATCTTGGTGTCGTCTTAGATTCTGGCTAACCTATGCCTGTCCCAAAGATGACCCCAAGTGTAAGGGTCCATACATGGACCTTGTGCTTAGATGGAGACCAACTATGTTCTTTGAGTGAAGCCCAATAAAGGCTAAAATATGTGCTTTGGGTTGTTGGTTCCCTCTTGCAAAGGGACTTTGTGTTGCAATTCATTTCTAGATCGCCCTTGTTGGTATGATCAGGCTAATAAATGAGGATATTTTCTCTGCAATTATACAAGCAAGTTAAAGTGAGACACAGTGTAGGGCAGGAATTAAGTTGTTGTTGGTCTTTGATTGAGTTCTCCGTCCCTGTGTGCTATTTCACCCTTCAGGCATCGCTTGGTGTTGACCCCAAGGATAAGATGAGTCCAGACATGGACCTCCTTGCTCGATTGTTCCAAGAGGGGCACCAACTGCACTGATGAGCCCCATGAAATGCATGTCTGGGGTTGTTGGTTCCCTCAGTCAGAGGATATTTGCCTCACAATACAGTTCTAGACGGCCCCACTCGGCCCCCGTCTAGTCTGCCCGTTTCTCCTACTGTAAAGAGTCAACCCTTAATCAAATGAAGCCTTTGTGTTTAAGGAATAAAGAATTTAGACATTTGGTCTTGAAGCGGGTTTTTTATATACAATTAAAATACACCGAAGCCTTACAAATACGAGCAATAAAAAGGGCCCTTCACTTGCATTATTTATGAATGCTTTCAGCTATTTATATATTTTTTTACAAATAGAACATGCGTGCGTCTGTTTGCGTGGGTTTGGCTGACATATGGGATTAGAGGATTTTTTTTTCCTGAAGGAGGTGTTATATATCACAGATGCATCCTTTGTGCAATATGGTGCGTTGGAGATAATAGCTGGCATTTGTTCCAAAATATCTGCCGTATCCTTTTCTGCATCACGGCGAAATGATCAAAGGCAAACATTCCGAGCTTTGATATCATTTCAAACAATATCGCAGTGACCAAATGTTAGCGAGACGATTTCAGATTGGATTGTGACATGACTATGATATAGATGCGGCGAGGTGGAGCTGTTACGTTTATCACTCATAGAACATTATCTAAAAAAAAAAAATACTATTTATTAAAAAAGCCCTTTTTTAAACCTGTTCTTCTTAACGTTTTTCGTTGGTAGGTCAGAGCCTCGTCTTTGGTATGCTAGGTCAGTTTGGGGTGATTGTCTAATCTTGCTGATGGCTCATATCTGGGTAACTGGCTTTGGCGGTGCCGGCTGAGCGTAGACTCCATAGACCGCACGTTGACCGGCTTTAAGACACAGACCGCCTAGATATGGTGTCATATCCCGGCACTAGAGGAGACATATGGGTAAAAAAATGGGGTGAAATAGAGTTAATTAGGTTCAAAAAAGACATATGGTCCATCTAGTTCAACCATCCTACAAACCCATATTAGTTGACCCAGAAGAAGGGAAAAACCCCACCGAGACAGTAACGTCATCTCAAAGGGGGGGGGATTCCTTCTTGACGCCAAGGCAATCGGACTCCCCCTGGACCTTAACTTATATACTTAGTCTAAGCAGAGATCTGCAGTAATATTGTGTACTTAATCCAAAATACTTGGGTGCAAACATATATAACGTCCAATAAAGGTAGACACCTGTGTTTGAAGGACATCAACAGGGAGCCGGGAAAAATATTGGGGTGATTCCCCTAAAAAAACCAAAGCAGGGGACGTTTTATTAATTTGGCTTCAAAATCAGTATGTTCACATATCTCCGAGAATACTACGGAAAATAAGTTATTCCGACGAATCGCATATTTAAAACCAAGCCGATGGCGCGAGCAAAAAATGGCGCAATAAAAAAAAAGATAAAACGAGGGGGAACTTTAACGGAATGCAAGCAGTCAGCTTCCTCTGATATTAATATTGTACTAACGTTGCGATATCGTAGCGGCGATCGCATTAATGCTTACCCTGCCGCGTGTTCTGAGGCTGTCTTGTACATTTGCACCAGACGGAAGTAATACCGAATTATGCAAATGGGATTTATTTGAAGTACGGAATCACGGACCAGTCGATAATGTTTATGCATTAAGAAAGGGCACTTCCTCCTGGAAGAAATATCCCCGGAAGCCGATCGCAAGCGAGCGTTTCTTTACAGACGAAGGACTGGGCCCTCGCAGCGTAATATATTAACATATTTCCACATAATTAGTTTATTTTCCACTTGAAATCAGAAAAAGATTCGACGTTGCGTTCCGTGCCCCGGGACGTCGCATGCGGTCGAATCCTCACGCGTGGCTTCGTATCGTTGAATAATTAGCAAGAATTAATCTGTTGAAATTAAATTTTGGGGGGAATATTATAGAACTCATGAATAGTGTATGGAACAATCAAGTAGATTAAACCGGATACATGATTCCGGAGACCCAGACGAGAGACAGCTTGGGGTCTGCTTTTTAATCAATGAATATTCAGCTAGAGGGATCCCAAAATTCTGTGAGGGCTTCTTGCAAGCTTCAGTAATACGAGGGTGGAAGACAATGGGAATAGTCTAAATATTAGAAATTCTTAATATATTTTTTTGTTACCATTAAATAAATTTCCCATTGTTTTACACACCGCCCAATATAACAGGATTCCAAGGATGGATACTTTAGATTGAAAGCTGCAGATGGACAGAAAAGTGGCTAAAAGTGGGGTCTTTACCAAGGTTTATTTTACATGGTTTTGGGACCTAGCTATTTTTATAAAGGAATTTGGAAGAATAATGTATTTTAGTTGCACGGTGTAATTTATAAAGCCTTTTTCTACTGTTTCTATACACATTATGGGGGCTCTAAGGGCTGTAGAACCCTCGATCCCCTCCCCTACCCAGCAAACATTCTGACCTCCTAGAAAAGAGGGGGCATCAGGGGACGAGAGAGAAGCAAGGGGGGAAAAGGACATCAGGAGGAGAGAGGGGGCACAAGGAGGTAAAAGGGGCATCGGGGAAGGAGAGAGGGGCACAGGGATTTGGGGTAACAAGAGGCACTGGACAAACTAAACAATAACAAGGGACCAGCAAAGCCAAGTGTTGGCTTTGTACATATAACCACACATGCACACTCTTTCTTACTCTCACACACTTACACTCTCACTCACTCTCACTCTCACACACTTACACTCTCACTCACATGTCCACGATAAACCTGGAGCCCGTCTATGTTACATGATGGCTGTTCCTGCTTAAAGAATGTGGACTGGCCCTTGTGCCACTTACCCTCCCGTGCCAACCTGCCTTTGTTTGGCCAATATTATGCGATTAAAAACAAAATAATAGAAAATGTTAATTTTTTGTATCCCAATTTTTGCACTTAAAAAATAGTTATCTAATTTTTTGGAATATTTTCTGCGTAACATTTTTAATTATAACAATAAAAAAAATTGTGTTATTTTAACGGAATATTGATTTTGACCAGAAATATTTTACCATTGCCATGCGTATATTCAAAAATGTTCGCTTTCACAAAAGGTAAATTACAAATTGTAATTAAATACCTGCAAATAACCAGTATACTTACATATATATTGCAAAGAAATAAATTAAAAAAATATACATATATTTATGAAAACATCTATTCGCTATATATATTTAACATCAAATTTTGAAATAAATAGCTGCCTTTGTCTTTTTTTTAACTAATGTATGAATTCATTTTCCCCAATAACCTTGTTGAGACAAACTCTGGCTTCCAGAGCTGTATTATAAAAATGGCCGTTAGAGTTGGCTCGAATTTGGGTTTTAAAATAGGAAATTCATGGATACGATCCAGTGCGTTGGCTCCCAGTCTTTAAAATACAGAAGAAAAATGCAAATGGAAAGTCACAGCCAGCTGGTATCAGGGATAGGCGCAGAATGTGTCAAAATATTGGTGACTTTCTCCATTTGTCAAGCAACATGGGGAAAACCTGAACAGATTGCAAATATACACTTACAATATTTTTATAATGCTTTTTTCATATCCGCATCAAATCATATTGTTTTATTAGTTGGTATCTGCTGCTGTATAACGAGTGAAATTATTTTTCATGTTAGAATTTGAGTATTGCATAGTTAGTGTGTGCGTGTGTGCGTAATTTGTGTTTTCGTTTTGGTGTGTTGTCTTTGCATTAAAATAAAATAGTTGAATACTGATTTTGGGGTGGAAAATATCTATTCATATACTGATAAAATACATATATTTATATAATAATATAATCAAAAAATAATAATAAAATAATAATAATAATAATTATTATTATTATTAATATAATATACAATATTTGCATTAAATGGAATCATATCCATAGAATCCTGGTCTTTTATCTCCATAACCATAGAAACATAGAAGAAAGATCAGTTTTAGATTTATTATATTTCTTATTTGTTATAACATTTCTTCTTCTTTTGTATGTTGGTAAATATGAGGTTTTCATACGTCTTTTTTTTCTTCTCGGATGAACTTTTCTTGTTATTTGCACGGATTTTTGCCTCTGACCCGCAGCCTCCTGGACCCAAATTATCCGAAGCGATCCATAGAAAACTTTGAAGCGTGGATTTGCTAAACAGCCCGGAAATGTCAAATCTGCATACATCTTAAGCGACTTGTTTACCTTGGAGCGTCGTGTCATCGACTTATGACAATTGTAGCTTTGGATAAGTGACTCGTTTTGCATATGTGACCGGCGGACTGTCACAACGACTTAACTCAGACTTGTTTGAAAGAATCAAAGAGATGAACAGCCGTGTCTGAAATTAGCGACAAGCTTAATTGGACTTGACAATGGTATCTTTTTTTGCATTGGGTCAGTAGTTATTGGGGCTGGCGAGGACAGATACTGCCTCGAAGCTTTAAGAAAAAATGAATATTTAAATAGTTCATTATGCAAATGTGCCCCGTACCTGTCAGTATTAAGTAAAAGATCGTTGGGGGCTGATTGCTAAGGTTTTTTTGCTAAGAATGGCCCCCCTTGATGAAGTGGCCTGAAGGAAATGATATTCAAAAGTCTATCGCTTGTTTGTGAAAAGTTCTAACGTATTACGTGGGTTCCGTTGCTGTATCCTTGTGCCTGTCACTTAAAGACAGTTATCACGGACATTTTTTCATGCCTAATAGGACAGGGGGGCGAGCATTGGCCCCTGGGCCCTTCCTAGCCCAATATTACTTGACTGCTATGAAGAGGTCTGTGCATCCGAAAAACGCTTCCTCCTTCACCGACTGAGTTACACCTGTTGTTAAGCACAGGATTATGACATCATATATGATGCGTAGGCCACTAGGGCACTTTAGTCAATAGCTGGGTGCCCTTCTTTCTTCCCCTGATGCCCCCTCTTTTCTAGGAGGTCAGAATGTTTGCTGGGTATGAGGGGATCGCAGGGTTCTACAGCCCTAAAAGCCCCGATAATGTGTATAGAAACAGCAGGAAATGGTCAGGAGCGGCAGAGACAATGCAGATGTATTATTACGAAACTTTCTTTTTGTTTAATCAAATAGCCCCCTTTACCCTTTGAGTGCCACTCGCGCTGATTTCTGGTTGACAGACCCCCCTACAGACGATCTCCTACACATAGGGAAAGCAGCCCAGAGTTAAAAAGTTTGGATGGACGAGTTGGGATTTTTCAGCCACAGTTTCTCAGCGTTAAGAAATTCTTGCCAAGTGCTGGCAAATTAATATTCGCTGGAAATTTGCCTAAACAATTGCTGCTGTATTCTTTATTTAAATTGGGGTTTTAAGGTTTTTATTTTATCTTTCTATGCAAAACCGCGATTGCGTCTACTCTGCAAGTATTAAGTAGGCTGAGACTACAATTCTATTATCCGAGACATCAGCCCTCTCTCTGGCTTGCGGTCAGGCTGGGCCCATCATTTTTTTTGTTTGCATGTTCCCTTGCTGTACACGAAACCCCCCCCTCAACATTTTAGGGTTATAAATGAAACGTTTTTTCAGTGCACAAGGGGTTAAATACATCTCCGACTCTGTTTTCTGAGTCCTATTTGGTCTAAAAAGACCCCCCAGGCTGGAAAGGTTTCAGGAACCAAGATCCAAAGCAGATGTCATTTCCAACAATCTTATTTTTAATATTTATTTTACCCAATGCTTTAACAAAACACTCAGGCCTTTGTATTCCTTGACCTTTGAGTACGGTCTACTTCCAGATTTCTTTCGCGTATTTGGCGGGAACCTCTTTATTTCTGAGCACATGCCTTGCTTCGATCTAAGTTCTCGTCAATCCTCTCCAAATTATTTCTCGCCTCTGTCCGTTCAGTGGGTTCCTTCCCAAGATTTGCTCTAAGCCCTTTATCAGACCTCTTCCAATTCAATCATTTCATTCATGGCTTCTCCTAAGCCGTCTACGTTCCACCCTCCGATTTCACTTTGTGTCTCTTCCACTCAACACGCTGCTCCCCTCAGTGCATCGCAACTCATGCAAGGTATCGTAATCGGCCTACTAATAATACGCTTACCAGCTGCACTGATTAGCGAGAAAACTAATTCTTCTGGTCCCGTGATCTGATGCAGACTTCTCGGTGGGATAATATGGGTTAAACCGGCCCTAAAACAAGACTATATGGCTGATATTCGCATGTTCCTCCCGCTGAGGGAAATAGAATGTTCGTGGATCTGTGAAAAGGGATTAACATTCTAATTACAATTTACAGTTACTTCAAAATTTAGAGAGAATAAAGGGGAATTGTTGATTTCTAACAGAAACCAAGACCTTTCCAGAGTTCACTGCAGGTTCTTGAAGAATACGGAGCCAGGTTGTCCACCGTCGTCTCGGCTCACTTCATGAGAGTAAGAATCTTGAATGTTTATGAAACAAGTGGAGATGTAACTGGGTAAGAGAAGAACCAAATAACTCATCTGTAAGAGTCGTCTAGAGGGACATTTGTTTTAAAATGTAAGCTTAGGTGGATAAGTTATAATTGTGACCACCACCAAAAATGGTCCTCCACCCAACTCAATGCAGTGATGTTCTCCAAGACCCTGAGAAATCCTGGTCTCAATTACCTTCTTTCCTGGTCAGCAGGAGTATTAGATCTTATCGAGAATGGTCACCTTGAGGAGTAAGGACCAACTATTCCAAACCCTACTGACCGTTAGTCTCTTGGTCCACCTCCAAAGCAAGATGGAAACATCTTCTCTCTTTTAGGCTTAGGCAAGGGCAGATGGGCGACCTGGGCTCAGGTTAAAGGGTCCATGGCAAGAAATACAGGTTTCACAACACAGAACAGATCAGTAAGACTTGTGTTAGACATGGACCCTTCTAAATGGTCTTACCAAGGACCCCTAAGATTCTAGAGCAACATTTGTAACAATTTCACTTAAAAAACTAAGGAATAAAATTTGTATTTGTTGAAGTTTATCCAACTTCAAAGAAATATTGTAGATTTAACAGTTTATATAATACTTACTAGTCAAAGACATTACATCATAATATTGTTGCTTCATGTAGCAAGTGTGATAATTGCACTACTAGAAATATATATATATATATGTTTAACAGTAAGAAAACAAAATTTTTGTTTAAAGTTCTATAAATTATTTTTTTCATCACATTTTTAAATAAAATGTATTTTGGCTATTGTGCCAAGTATTTGGCTGATAATCAATTCATATTCAATTTTTTTTTATTTAAATCTGTTAAAAATCTATTAATTTCTGCAGTAGTATTATAAAAAAATGGAAAATTGGTACTGATTATAAAATGTACTAAACCATCACGTATACCACTAATTAAAAAAATCATCTCATGAGAATTTTTTTCTATTTTTTTTTTAATTATTGTTATCTCTATAACGGAATGCTAACGTTTCGACCCTGTGGGGTCTTCATTAGAACAGAGCTACAAGCACAACAAAGCTTAAGTACCCCACCGCCGCAATTGTCCATTTAGACAAAGAAAATTTCAGCTTCACTGAACGGAATTTAATTTTAGGAAATTGAGAGTTAACCAAAAAAAAAAAAAAATGGACATGAATACAAAGTTGTTTTTTCTCATTAAAGAACCACTATATTAAGAGGCCGATACCCAGCTGTGTTTGTTTAAATAAAAGTGTGATTTAAATACCTCCTACAGCTACGTTTCTACCAATGAATAAAAGACAGAGCCAGACTGCCCTTGGTTGTAAGACTCTGTGATGGAGCTGACTCTGAGATTTATTGTTCTACAGAAGGAAGGAGGAAATATTCCGAGAAGACCACACACCAGGCGATTGCGTTTCACATCTGAATCTTCGCCACTAATAGATTTCATCCCACCAAGATCTGTGGTCAGATTCAGCTGTGCTAACACCTAAAGTAACCACTTCAAAGAGATGAGGAACAGAAGAAAAAGAAATTACGTTGTTGGTACATCAATCGGTTAAAATTGGATGAGAAGAATGAAATGTCTGTCCTCCGCTCGGCAGCTGAAAGTGTTAATGAGTTGGTCGTAGGGGTCAGTTTTTCAAAGTAAGCGAAGGAATGAAGGATGTGCACCAGAATAGGATGTTCCCGACGCGTTTGTTGTTAGCGGGCAATGGACAACATTCCAAGAATGGAAGTTCCATCATGATCCTCAGATATACAAAACAGATTTCATACGACTATAAAACTCATTGAAATTCCAGACTTTTACTCTTTTGTATGAATGAATATGGTATCTAATAGGCAAGGGTCCTACTGGGTCATCAAGAGGACCTAATCCTTTCATTGTCTAAGCATAGTTATTCTGGGATCCCATTGCCATATTTTAGGTATGTGGTGAGCGAAAACATTTTAACTTATGTTGTATTTTTAGCTGACGGAGAGGATGGTAGATAAGTGGAACAGCCTCCTAGCAGAAGTGGTAGAGGGTAGTACAGTGAGTTTAAACATGCATGGGATAGGCACACGGCCCCTGAATCTAAGACCAGATCAAGATTAAAGGTTTGAGTCTTTACAGCAGGAAAAATGGGCGACTAGATGGGGCTGAATGGGGCTGATCTGACGTCAAATGCTATCTTCGCACAGTACTATGTATGACCAGCCTTGGTAAGTTTCTCCCGCAGGAAGCGTTAAGCTGACCCTTCAAAAAGCCCAGTCACAAATATTGCATAGCATTAACTATGCATTATGCAGGGTCAACTCAGACCCTTTGACGAGAAAATCAAGAGCCTGACAGCAGCTGCGATATGACTTTATGAGGAAATGGGGCGGGGTCCTATAAAGACAAAATGGCTGCATACGCGTAAAATTAAATAACAACAAAAAATGGAAAAAGAAAGATATGTTATAACGGAACCACAACGAGTTTAAAAAAATAACGCAAGTTTCCAATTAATATGATACTAAAATTAAAGCCAGATTGGTAAAGGTCAGTGTTGACTCTAAAGTTGAAGTTCCCAAGGAAGAGCGTTGATTTGGGTCATTGTTCCATAACTGCCCTTGAGTGAGATCCTCTGAATGTGACGTGAACAGCTTCTAAAAATGCACGCAGATCAGACAAATTCTATTAAACCACAACTTCTATGTCCCGTGTCACAGGATGGTTGACCAACATGGCTTACTAATAGATGAAAGGCCGATGGTTGCCAGGACCTTTAGTATTCTTGCCTCTTCTGCAACCGCCAACGCCCTGTCTGTCATACTAACACCGCGAGGGTGAATCTAGGTTTTACGGGCCCTTAATAAAAATGTAAAGACGTCTTAAGTACAATTGATAAAAATCTAAAAGGAACATCATTCTTCTTATTGTTTGTGAATGGATAAGATACATTGTGGCGATAGAAATGTAAGAGGATTCCGTGCTTCAGTCTCCGAGGGGGCCCCTTGGACCAGTAAGGGCCCTTAATCCACTTAAATGGTAGTGCCGCCCCTGTAACGTCCACGACATTTACATAGAAACTCCAAATGATTTAGAAATGACAAATAATAATAATTTTCCCATATTATAGCAGGCGATTATCCGTGGCCCTCAGCCCCACATGGTTAGAATGATTCGTTTTAGGTATTTCTCCCATAAGAGATGATTAGTAGGGATTACACGCCAGCAGCCTACGCCGTACATGTGTGTGTGTGTGTTTTATTCCTGTTTATCTCGCTACGTGCAAATACGGAACGCGTATGGTTATCCCTGTTTCAATCTGCTGCCCGGTCCCACAGATCTGAGCGGAGGATACGTAGAATCTGGCTTTTCTCTGGCCAAGCGAGGAAGGGACGGCTGCCAAGAGCAGCTGAGGACTGAAGGATTTGGGAATGTCAAAAGGACTGGTTTGTGCTGGCTGAGTTAATCTAAATAACACAGACGCCCGGAGTAAAATATGACTTCAACTGTAACTTTAACCCGTTGCGTGCCAGGAAGCAAAGCGCCGCATGATGTTTAAAGGGTTAACGTTCATATAAAAAATATACATACATATTTTTTTATCTATATATAAAAATCTCCAAAATTGATTTCGAGACAGCGTGGTTGGGAACAGCTGCATCGCATGCACTCGATGGATTCTCCTCTGGTGGACACGGGGATCAGGATTGAATTGAGCATAAGAGACTGACACACA